>JACXGI010006310.1:0-42532 GCA_016801175.1 Esox masquinongy | reverse complement strand
CCTGAGGCCCATTGTTGTGCCATTCATCCACGACCATCACCTCATGTTGCAGCATGATAATGCACGGCCCCATGTTGCAAGGATCTGTACACAATTCCTGGAAGCTGAAAACATCCCAGTTCTTGCATGGCCAGCATACTCACCGGACATGTCACCCATTGAGCATGTTTGGGATGCTCTGGATCGGCGTATACGACAGTGTGTTCCAGGTCCTGCCAATATCCAGCAACTTCGCACAGCCATTGAAGAGGAGTGGACCAACATTCCACAGGCCACAATCAACAACCTGATGAACTCTATGCGAAGGAGATGTGTTGCACTGCGTGAGGCAAATGGTGGTCACACCAGATACTGACTGATTTTCGGACCCCCCCCGGACCCCCCCAATACAGTGAAACTGCATATTTTAGAGTGGCCTTTTATTGTGGCCAGCCTAAGGCACACCTGTGCAATACTCATGCTGTCTGATCAGCATCTTGATATGCCACGCCTGTGAGGTGGATGGATTATCTCGGCAAAGGAGAAGTGCTCACTTACACAGATTTAGACAGATTTGTGAACAATATTTGAGAGAAATAGGCATTTTGTGTACATAGAGAAAGTCTTAGGTCTTTGAGTTCAGCTCATGATAAATGGGGGCAAAAACAAAAGTGTTGCATTTATAATTTTGTTCAGTGTATATATATATATATATATATATATACACAAATTTTGTATATGGTTTTCCTGGAGTGTGGGCCCTCACATCTCCCGGATATAAAAGCAAGGGACGACGCACCACTTACACAGTATTGTATTTGTCTGTCGGTATTTTGTGTCTTTTTTGTGTGATTGAGTGTGAAATTATGCATTAGAAAAAGAAAAAAGAGGGGGTGCAGAAATGATGAGTGGTGAACAGTATTCACCATTGACTTGGTTGACATTAATGTCAACCAAGTCAAAAAAATAATAATTACCAAACCAATACGCCATCTGGTGGCAAATAAGCCATTTTTATGTGCCGCCTGGTGACAGAGAAGGAGAATTACAGCTTTAAAAAATAAAGATGGCAGATAACGCATCTGGGAGAAATTCTGGCAAAATAGCTTTAAATTTGATTTTCGAGTGGTTAATTTTACATAAAAAATATACTGGTGGATAAGGCATGCATATCAAGGAGCATTCCTTAAAGGAGCTTCCTGTAAGTTTATTGAGTGACGTGATTTTTTTTTTTAGGTACATCTGGATCAAATTGACCGCTTCCGGCGCTTCTAGTGTTAACAGGTTGGTGGCAGCTGTCCCCTGGACCTGGGAAACCAGAAAATTTATGGGACCCACTTTCAGCAAAGCAGGGCAGCGCGTAGAGCTTTACCACGCTCTAGGCTGCAAGAGATGGGTATGGAGATCCCATGGGCCATACAAAGAAACACCTATTTAAATTTATCCAAAACAGTTAGATACATGGCCCCTTGGGGTTATCTCAGGACCAAATTTTGCGACACAAATTTGCTGTGATATAGAATCCACTCATCTCCCTGTCCGCAAAGACAGGGGACTTTTACCCACACATAAAGAGATAAATCCTGACATTCGTTTCCAGTACAGTAGAATGTTCTGGTTCCAGTGACTGGATTACCCAGGAACACCTATGGGCCTACTGACGACATTATTCAGTTAATAACAATGGCACAGATCCAAAGAAGTGTTACAACACAACAGATCTGCAGCCAGCGACATATCGGTGCAAGCACGTTGCTCCTCATAACAGGACACATTATAACATTGTCATTGCATTGTATAACCTAACTTTTCCTACAGGTGATTTATTCAGACCCAGACCATTTGTCTGGAGAAAACGCAGGGAGGGTATGTACAGTGTTGGCTCGTGTGCTGCTAATCTCACAGCCTGGACAAATGTAAAAAATTGTTCATGGATATTTAAAGGAAAGGTTCGCTATTTCTGATCCTAGGGCCTTTATTCAGATTATCTAGCGTAATCCTGGACTGTGGCGACATTACGTTTTGGAATTAATACAATTTTGAGAGTTTACGATTTTTCCTGCAGTCTCTCTCTAGGCTAAACTGGAACTAAATGGGGCAACCGATGTAGCGTTTGAAAATATAAGATTTCCAAAATGGGAAGGCCACGGTGTATTGATATGGGTCTCCATATGTTCTCCTGAAAAAATTGTGCCACAACGAGCTTTGTATCAATGGTTATGTTCTACGTGAAACCAAACTATTTTTTTCCTAAACAATGCACTACCTCACAACAGTAGTAAACTTCAGCACTCGAGCTAACAGCACGGTGCTGTTTCAAAACAGCTGAACTATGGTGCTGACCTTGGAGTTTACTTGCTAGCCACAAGCACAATTTACGGACATTTATCAACAAAAAAAATTCGAGAATGTGCAGTTCCCTATTGTGTTAATAAAATTAAATCTAGCTAATTCTCTAAAAGACAGGCTGTCATTCCAGAATGTTATCAGTCAGAGAAAATAACTGACATGGCCTTTCCCAACAGTATCAAAATCGTGCCAATACTCCATAGTAGTAATAATTTCAGTACCTCCCCATACTATTCAAGCAGAACGGGACTTACGACACAATTATCCAAATAGCTATTACATGCCTACTTACAGAATTGAGATCCGTTTGGTCCCTCCAGCCTCTGCCTCTCCAGTTTCTTTGGGGACGTGGAAGGTTTCCAAAACTGCCCGGTGGATAAGAGCTTGAAAGTCAATACCATCGGTTGCACGCGCTGGAGCCAATTCAGCCTCAGTCACGGACAGATCATGGTTCTTGATGGCATTAGGTAGCAATAAACCCCCACTACTAACGTGAGCTACAGTTTAGTAAACATAGCCGGTTGCCTGCTCACAGACGGATTTGCATTGGTTTACTAGCAGCTAATACAATTTGCTGGCAATTTTGTTTGAGCTAGTAGTCTATACTAGCTAACATGATCTACAGTTCTGTAAACAAAGCCGGTTACGGATACAGCCTCCTCACAGACAGATTCATCTGCACGGCAGCTGCTCATACATTTTCCAAAAAGAATTAACAGGGATAACCATTGAAACAACGTTTTGACACAAATTGTTTTCGGAGAACATACAGAGACCTATATCAATATACCCTGGCCTTCCTGTTTTAGAAAACCGAATGTATCATATATTTTCCAACACTATATTGGTTGCCCTGTTCACTTTCATTTTAGCTGGATGAGGCTTCCTTTAAAAAATAGTAAACTCTCAAAACTGTATTAATTCCAAAAAATAATGTCTCCACAGTCCATGATTAGGCTAGATAATCCGAAAAGGCCCCAGGATCAACAATAGCACACCTTTCCTTTAAGTATTGTTTTATCCTTACTACTTGCGGCTATCACAAACCAACACAGTGCCCAAAACTGTATCCGGTCCCTAAAGGTGGTCTTGTTAAAGGAAACGTTAACAAGACCCTTTTGCATGATGTACATCTAGTTATGGTTCATGTGTCCTACAACCTATCCAATGTTCTGTCAGCATTCCAGGCCCATCGCAGCAAGGATGACAGAACCTACACATGGTTACAGACACAAATCTGATTTCAGATTATAAAGGCAGATTAGCTGTACGAGCTACACACACCCGCCCAAGGCGTGGTTTAATTTCAGATGTGACTGGTCTATTTGGGGCTGGTAACTCCCTATCTAATACATATCAGTTGGCTAAACAATCACAGTTTGCAGCTTGAATTTCAAACCAAGTGGCTACAGGATTCCAGCATCTGACATTGGGTAATGACAACATCATAAAGGCATTTCAGTCAGAAGCTGAGACATTGTTAAGACTTAGCCAAATGGTTTATAATCAAACACGTACAGTAGAACAGGATTTGGCTTGTACAAACTACGCACAGGACTTGTTCGCAGTGGCACTGCAGGAGATATTAGATCTCCGTTTGGGTAAGACCCCACGCCACGCCATCAATGATCTTATTGTTTCACTTGAATTAGACAAACGGTTCCAGGCTGACTATATTCAGAGTATTAACTATGCAGAACTTTTAACCACTGTGATGATGTACAATTCCAAAGAATGTGTTGGTTGTATTGGTGTCTATGTAACTTTTCCTTTTGTCCTACCGGAACAGGTGTTTCCAAACTCTTTTTCTATTTACCCTTGAGGTGTTGTCGCTAACGACCAAGTTGTCAAATGGGATCACTTCACCGGCTATTTTTGTGGGGATGGAACTGACATGTTGGTAACTACAAGATCTTGTTGTCATGAGACTGCTAGTTATATAATTTGCACATGTAATACATTACAATCAGTAACCTTTAACAATACAAAATGAATAACTGTACACTCTCTACACAGCTTTGCTAATGCTATCCAGGTGTCAAATACTCAATGCTGTCATCAGTGAATGAACTCATTCTCCTACAGGGGATTAACCTGTCCAGCTAACCACACTTTCTGTTTGGAAGTGAAAGTCTATCTCAGCTGTGTGGTGGCGAGCCTCATAGTGGTGACTATAACTCTGGCACAATGTTATTATTTCAGATCCTTAATAACATCTTTCCGGAACACCACTGCAACATCTCTAGCTTTGGTCCCCCTCAATCTCTCTAGACTGACGGGGGCCAAACAGGGGATTTCTGTAGTGAAATGAAAGATGTGTTTTGGAAAGTTTGTGAAGGTGCTGTGTGTCTGGAGTCTCATCTCAGTGGGACATCCTAATCTCACACCAATGGGCCTATTTGCTTCCTGAAAGGAACGGACATACACAATGGCGGGCCAAGGTTGCCCCATCCGCTCAGACGAACCAGGTGTCAGGATGGACAAATCAACAAAGTAGAAATATGACTTTCGTTGCATTAACTGCATGATGTTTCGTCTTTTACCCTCCTGAGACCCTGTGTCCACATATGTGGTCACTTCTGGTCACTGGTCACTTCGATTTACGTATGTGTGTGTGCCTATATAAGTTATCATAAGCGCCCATAAGGTGTAGGTTGTTTAACACGAACCATACAGTAAAATGGCATTTGTTGCTTTTCCAGTGTTTGGCTTTTCATAACTACAGTGGATATAAAAAGTCTACACACCCCTGTTAAAATGCCAGGTTCTTGTGATGTAAAAGAATGAGACAAAGAGAAATCATGTCAGAACTTTTTTCACCTTTAATGTGACTTATAACGTGAACAATTCAATTGAAAAACAAACTGAAATCTTTGAGGGGGAAAAATGAAAAATAAAAACCTTACAAACTCCTTCAGTGCTAAAGGACTGGTGTGCCGTAGTACTGAGTTAAACACTGAGTTAAACTGGTAACTAGTGAGTCTTCTACACTCTTCACACACAGCATTCAGTGCTTGTTTGGTAACAATTTTTGACAAAGCAGGAACTTACATCAAATGCTTTGGTTTTGCTTGATGTCGATTACTCTGAAGACACATAACGATTTTTGCAAAAACACTGAAGTATCTGTGACCTCGTACCAGCAGATGTTGTAACAGTGACCTTAAATGAAATGAATATAACAGTTCAGAATCTAGCCATGCATTATAAAATATATTTGTGTTAATTATCTTTTTTATGAGCCACATAAAAATGACTTCATTGTCAAGGAAAAAGTGGCAAAACTTGACTGCGTACAATGTACAAAACTTCGAAGTACATCTCATTACATTTCACCTTCCATTTCAGACCGAATAATAACCTTTTTAAAATATGCAATATTGAGGTAATAAACAAACATAAAAAATCCATAAAAAAGTTACCATTAGCTGCATAATCAATAGCATTGACAGAAGTTACAAAAGTTATGTATTTTTATAGGATAAAAAAAGCACTTACTTTAACAATGCACTGTTTGGTTTTGTTGCTATCTTTAGCCGACAATACACAATCAATGGATATAATTCTTTTATGAGGCAGAGATTTTTCTCTAGGCAGGATTCCCAAGGCTCGTCTGATGGGACTCTGTTCATTCGTTAGGCAAAAATCTTTTGGTACATCTGGGGGTTGAGACGGCCACACTGCCTCTTTTTGTTCTGAGTTTAGAATTAGCTTTTTCCCTCACAAAAGTGCTAATTCTTTCTACCTCATCCACACTTATTTTATATTTTAGCAGAACATTGCGACAGGAGCCACATTCTGCTTTAGAAAACCCATCATTCAGAATAACCGGTCCTATTATATCTTCTAAAGCAAGTGTCTAGTCCGGTCGCAATAACAACGATTTACCTAGGAAAAGGTTGTTTCTCAAAGACTGATGTTGTTCATCACAAACGCGACATACATCCACATATTTAGATGGGGTTTTATCAGTTGATTTTTCTGCCATCTTCACATAGCTACTGTTTCCCTGAAGGCATTATTCTCGGGCGCACCTGTATAAGGCCCTCCCAAGCAATTAATTTGATTGGGTTAACGTGTTTTGAGGCGTTAGCCCAAGCAAATGAATTTAATTGGGTTAACGTGTTTTGAGACATTACTGACAAAAACGTTTTTCCCACGCCTTTGCGACAAAAATTCTATAGGTATTCCCCAGGCCTAGCGTCATTCTAGGCCTGGTTTAAGAGGCTACGTCATAGTAAACGAAAGTTAGTATACACTAGCTAGAAAGCAAGTTACTTGTTACGTGTTTTCAGGTGCCGCCTGAGGGCCCCGAACATCACTGCCATCCAATATTGGTTTTCGGTTTTGTCCCTTGTGTACAGATATTTCTCCAGATTCTCTGAATCTTTTAATGATATTATGTAGGCTACCATGTATGATGAGATCCCCAAACCCTTTGCAATTTTATGTTGAGAAACATTATTCTTAAACTGTTGCACTATTGGCCCGTGTAGTCTTTCACAGTGAGGTGAACCCCTCCCCATCTTTATTTCTGAAAGTCTCATCCTCTCTGGGATGCTCTTTTCATACCCAATCATGTTACTGACCTGTTGTCAATTAATCAAATTAGTTGTGAGATGTTCCACCAGGTTTTCTTTTAGTATTACACAACTTTTCCAGTCTTTTGTTGCCCCTGTCCCAGATTTTTTGAAAGGTGTTGCTGGCATCAATTTCAAAATGGGCATTTATTTTTCCAAAAACAATAACATTTCTCAGTTTCAACATTTGACATGTTGTCTTTGTACTATTTTTAATTAAATATAGGGATTAAATGATTTTCACATCATTACATTGTTTTTATTTGCATTTTATGCAGCGTCTCAACTTTTTTGGAAATGGGGTTGTATAAAACAGCAACAAATTATTTATTTTTTCTTCACTAAAGTGCTCACACCACATCAGTGAAGCATATTGGATGTGATGTTTTTCATTAGTTACTCTATAATCTAGACTTGAGTGAGAGTGAAGTTCATAAATCAAAACCAAATTGTGTTGCCACTGAACAGCAGAAAACTATAGTTACTTTTGTAACTCCAGTTCTATGAGTGGAGCGTCGCCCATAGGGGCTTCGCTCCTATTGGTTTACCCCTCTGCCAATAGGCAGTCACTGAAAATTTAAATATGCAAATCACACCTCTCATGGCCATCTGCCCCATGGCTGTAAAAGAGGTTGTCACACTCTACTCAGTCTCCCGACATACCTTTCTTCACGAGAAAAGCAGTCAGAGACCGGTCAGGGCATGAACCCTATGGGCGACGCTCCACTCATAGAACTGGAGTTACGAAAGTAAACATCGTTCTATATCGTGAAGCTTTGCCCATAGGGGCTTCGCTCCTATTGGTTTAGGGCAAAGCGAGCGAGCCCAAAATGTACTCCCTGCCGGTCTCCTACCTCACCAATGAGATAAGTGCCCAACAGGACGGCACAGGGATGGAATACTAACCATGACACCGAGCCGCTTCCATCCTGCTCACTCCAGTTACATACGTTTGCGCACTGATAAACAGCCACAAAGGAATGCACACACAGCACCAACCCAACTGGTACCTCCTCAATCAGTAAAAAACTGAATCGGAGCATCCGAGGCCAGCCCAAAAACACGTTGAGACCCGGACTCGGCGCACAAGCAGACGCTCAAGCACACACAATGCGAGCGTCCGACCCAAAACAGCGCAGGCAAACCGGAGCAACGGACGGAACCATGTCAAATGCACTGTCCCAGCAGCTCAACGGACCTAACTCACACTCCAGCCTCAGCCACACTGAGCACAGAGTGAGCCAGCGTACCCGCAGCCATGTCACGCAAGTAAAACCGTACAAAAGGCGACGGCTTCCCCCAAGACGCAGCAGCGCAAATGTCCTCCACTCCCACACCCCTGAACAGGGCGGCCAAGGCCGTCCACCCACGCGTGGAGTGGGCCCCAAACCCCCTGGGCGTAGGAGTGCCACGTGATTTGTAGGCCAGATCAATCGCCTCACACAACCAGTGAGACAGACGCTGTTTTGACAATGGCTGGCCCACATTGGGGCTACCGTGACACACAAAGAGCTGGGGCGCGGTCCGCACCGCGGCAGTGCACTGCACAAACTGTGCCAAAGCGCGCACCGGACACAGACGATGCAACCTCTCCTCCCTCTCTCCCGCATGGGGAGGGGAGAAAACGCCCACAATACCATCTTCATGTAACGAAACGACGACTTAATCACCTTAGGCAGAAAGACCGGGTTAGGAAGCAACACAGCCCTGCTGCCATCGCCATTGATGGCAAGACAGCCAGGCTGCGTCGACAGCGCACAAAGGTCACTGACCCTCTTAGCAGAGGTCAGAGCCAACAAAAGCGCCGTTTTAAGGGACAGCATCCTCAACGGTATCTGATCAATCAGTTCGAACGGCGCGTCACACAGCGCCTCCAGAACCAAAGCCAAATCCCACTGTGGCAACATCCGCCGAGCCACCGGCCGGAGACGGCGGGACCCAGCCAGAAAACGCTTTACCAAGGGATGACTAAAGACAGACACTTCATTGAACCCTTCATGACATGCCGAGATCGCACATGCGTGTACCTTGAGCATGCCAGGAGATCTTTGCTGATCAAACAGACAATGCAGGAACACCCACGTCACAAAAAAGGGGGTCAACCCCAGTGTCCTCACACCAGTGGGCAAAGATCCCCCAAAGGCTAGCAAAGCTAACCGACGTAGAGGCCGCCCTCGCACCCTGAATGGTCGAGACTACCTCCTCTGTCAGTCCTCGCTGCAGCAGCCTGGCCCTCTCAGGAGCCAGACCCATAGCGGCTGGCCCAGCACAGGGAACGCCCCGATTGAGCCGTTCGCCTGTGTCAATGCCCCGTGGCGGTAAGGGATCGGCCACTGCATCCCCACCGCCATCTGGGCCGCCTCCGCAAACCACAGGGCACCCAGGCGAAAAGGGGCGATCAGGATGAGCGACAGCCCCTCCGACCGCACCCGAGACATGACAGGGAGAATACACTGGAGAGGGGGAAACGCGTACAGCAGTACTCTCGGCCACGGCCGGTGAGCCAACGCGTCCACACCTGTCTTGCGCTCGAAGAGAAAATCACAGGGGGCAGTGCGCGTCCTCCCGGGACGCGAACAGGTCCACCTGCACCTTCCCGAAGCGGCTCCAGACCTCGGCTACAATGTCGGGATGAAGACGCCACACATCGTCCCGGGGACCTCCCCGAGACAGCAGGTCTGAGCCCACAGCTCTCCAGAAATGTGAAGGGCCCTCAGAGACCTGAGGTGCACCTGTGCCCATTTCCAGATCTGCACTGCCAACAGGTGGAGGGGCAGAGACCAGACCCCGCCCTGCCTGTTTAAGTAAGCAACCGCCGTGTGATTGTCTGACCACACCAACACGTCCTGACCCCGCAGGGTCAGTGCGAAGTGCAGCAGCACGCGTCTGATTGTGTACAATTCCAGCCAGTTGATGTGGCGCTCCGACGGAGACCACACCCCTCTGACTAAGTACGACTGGCACGTCCCGCCCCAGCCCGTCAGGGACGTGTCCGTAAACACCGGGACCCGAACCGACACTCTGCCCATGGGAACCCCACGTAGTAGAGTGCGCGGGTCTCTCCAGTACGCTAGGTCCGACTCCAGAGAGCTCGGGACCTTGACCAACCGTCGCCGGTGACGCACCGGATCCAACCGGAGACGTTCGAACCAGCGTTGAAGGCCCCGCATGTGCAGCAGGCCCAGGGGAACCACCGTGTGGGCTGAAGACATCAAGCCCGCGTACACTGACACTCTGTGGAATGGTCGGACGTGGGCCAGGGCCTGCAGAATGGCCTCTCTCCGCACCTCGGACACGCGCGCCCTCATAGACACTGTGGATAACTGGACCCCCAGAAATACCACCAGTTGACTGGGCTGAGGTGCGCTCTTTTTCCAGTTCACCGCAAACCCCAGGCGTGTGAGCTGAGTCACCAACCTGAACGTGTGAACCCAGGCCTGTTCCGCCGAGTGCGCCAGAACCAAAAGCTCGTCTAAGTAGGCCAGAACTCTGACCCCCTGACACCTCAGCGGTCCCAACACCGCCTCCATGCACTTGGTGAAGGTGCGGGGGGCCAACGCATATCCGAACGGAATCTGTGTGTACTCGTATGCCCGGCCCTGAAAGGCAAACTGCAGGAACTTCCTGTGGTGAGGCAGTATTGGAACATGGAAGTAAGCGTCCTTCAGATCGATGCTGACGCAAAAATCCCCGGGGTGCACGCACTCCAAGAGACGATTCGTCGTGAGCATGCGAAATGGCGTCTTCGACACGCATTCGTTCAAAACGTGCAGGTCGAGAATCGGCCTCATGCCTCCCGTTTCTTGGGCACCAGGAAGTAAGGGGAGTACAGCCCCTTCTCCCTCTGCTCCAACAGGACTAGGGACACTGCCTCCTTTTCCAGAAGGTCCACAATCTCCCCCTGCAGGGCAGCGACCTTCCCTGGAGACACCATTATCGTTTCCACGACCCCTGAGAACAGGGGAGGCGGGCAGTGAAACTGCAGCGCATAACCCTTTCTCAGTGTCTTGTCCAACCAGCCCGGCAGTGTGCACAGACGACACCAGTCTGAGCAGAACAGAGAGGGCGGTTGAGCACGCAGCTGGGGAGCTGTGGCCAGCCATTGACTGTACGCTTCCGCAGCCCCGACCGCCGCGGGGGGGCCTTCCGCAAACAGCCACCCCGCCCAAGGTGGGGCCAACCCGAAAGGGAGAGGAAGACGCATGCGCCACCTGGGCCGAGCTGGTTATTGGTTACAGCTGTAACTATGGAGATAGAAGCTCCAGCAGGCGGTGCAGTCAAGCACAACTGGCCTGATACCTCCGTGGGGTGAGCGGAACACTCCTCCTCGCTCAACAGAACCCGTTTCCTGAATGGAGGGACCTTCCGGCCCCCCTCGTTCTGCCGGCGGGAAGGAGGAGGAGGGGACGACCTCGGGGGGCGAGGTTCCCTCACCTCACGCTGCACCGGTCGAGCCGCATCTGGTTCCGATGCGCCCGTAGACCTGGCACTGCGATGTTGCACATGGTGATGCAGCCGACCCCCAGGTCTCCCTGAACCCGAAGCCTCAGGGGGGGCAGCGGACGCCGAAGAGGAAGCAGGAACCGGCAGAAGGGGACCCAGCCAGAGACGCTCCTCCCTCTCCTTTTTCTGGCTCACCAGGGCCTCCGTGACCGTGGCACCGAAGAGTGCGTCCTCCTGTTTACGGGGCGTTGAGGAACAGCATCTTCTCCGGCTCCTTCAGGGAGGTCAGCGCCAGCCACAGGTGCCTGACCTGCACTACCGACGTGGCCATCACCCGGCCAGCCGAGAGGGAGTTAGCCTGGGTGAGTATGAGAATGGCCGCCGAAGCCCTAGCCACCTCACCCACCTCAGCTGGGGATAACGAGGTGCGACCCTCGGTCATCCCGGCCACAGCCGCCGCCAGGAGGCCCACGTTGTTGCAGGCCACCAGGGACTGCACAGACAGGGCATACTGCTTCTCCACCAGGCTGGCGGAGACACGGTCCTTCACGGACGGTACAAAGAGATCCTCCCCCTCCTCCGACGCGGGCACCGGCATCGGAATGCGCAGGCGTCGGGCAGCAGCGGAGATGGAAGCGAAGAAGTCCTCCTTCACTGTCGGGGGGTCGACACTCCTGTCCTTCGGGGGGGCGACCTCCTCTTCCGAAGACGAAGAGTCGGAACAACTCCGCACCCGCTCAGCTGAGCGGGGGAGAACAGTTCCGGAGGTGGACGGAGCCGTAGCCGGGCCGGTCCCCTCAGCCGCCGACCCCAACTCCTGAAAGGAGTCCTCCTCAGAAAGGAGAGAGAGGACGTTGGCGAGAGGGACCTCCTCGGCGAAGTACACCAGCCTGTCCATCCTCACCTGCAAAGGGAGGACGGCGCAGGCGGTGCACACTGGCTCCTCGATGGCGCCGTCACGAGCATGCAGCGGTCCCCAGAAACGCACAGCACAGTGTATGCGCGTCGACCGCCAGGTCCAGCTCGCTACACCGGCAGGCCGACAGGGAAGTCGGCGGCCAGGGCGCCGGGCTAGCAGAGACCGCTCCAGCGGTTGAAGGTGGTGAAGTCATCCTTGGCTTAGTCAAAGTCACCGTAGATTGCATACTAAACTTTTCTCGTGAAGAAAAAAGGGAGACTGAGCAGAGTGTGACAACCTCTTTTATAGCCATGGGGCAGATGGCTATGAGAGGTGTGATTTGCATATTTAAATTTTCAGTGACTGCCTATTGGCAGAGGAGTAAACCAATAGGAGCGAAGCCCCTATGGGCAAAGCGTCACGATATAGAACAAGTTAGTTAACCTTTTCTGACACTAAATGTTGTTTTTTGTATTAGTTCTATACGTGTTGAGGTAGATTACATAGCTACCTCTAGCTATTTACAAGAGGTGTGGTGGCATTTACATTAGTTCCTTGATAGCTAGTGTTACCTAGTTAGCAATTACATTAGATACTACAATTATTTCTAGCACAGATTGCAGAGGCATTGGTTATGCTAGTTAGCACGATGGCAGCTAGTTTATGCTGCAGACCTTGGCTAGCTAATGTTAGCGGCATAAGCTAGTACAGTAGCTAGCTTTACAATTATATCTTATAGCCACATCTCATAAAAAGTAATAACAATACGAACTGGAAGGAGTTTTTCATCTCTCCCATTAAAAGTTTTGTCTGTTTAATCACATATGCCCCCTTGTCCATTTCATCATGTGACCGGATTTCAGCTAGAGACATGTTTTTGTGACAAAGCCACTGGCATAAGGGAGACCACCTCAACGCCTGGATTGTGGGGAGGCCCAGGAGGTGTTAGGGGCCTATACATATGTACACAACCATTCAGAGGTTTAGGGTCACTTAGAAATGTCCTTGTTTTCCATGAAAACATACATGAAATTAGTTTGTGTGGAAGATGGAAAATGTTCGCAATTTATCAAGTAAAAACTCCTTCAGTCAATAGCATAACAGCTAATTATTTCAGGTTTAATCATATATACGGGAACAACATCATGACAAAAAGAGTACAAGTACAGAGACCAACACAGAGTGGTGTCATGACAGTTGTTCTGATTAGGCATTTCAAGTTTCAGGCTTATATTCTCTTCCAACAGTACAGAAGACGGAATTAGCATTTGCAGAATGTACGTATAAGGAATAGTTGCCACTATGAGGTAGTCTAAAAATGCAAGGTTGCACTCAGATAGCTCAAAGAGGCCCAGAAAATCATAGAATGTCGGTTGCCCAGACAACCCGGTCAAAGGCTGAGATATATCAATCTGGACATTTACTATATGGGGACTTTAGTTAACTGTGCTCCAATATGGAATAGAGCTCTGTTCACCTGTAGGATGTAAGTAATAATAACCCCCTGCTGTTCAAGAGCTTCCTCCTAGAGATCAGTTTCTTATGGCAGTTTTATGGCACAGGCAGAGGCCTGTTTCTCGTACTGCTAAAAGGAGCCAAGGCCCTGCTCAGCCGACATTCCATTCATCCCTGCCCCTGAACACAAGACACTGGCCTTATAAGTTGGAGACAGAGAGAGACAAGTTTTTCAGTATATTTAATTGATCAAGCATTCAGAGTACAAAACCCTTCTAATAAAATAATGAATAAATAAGTACATAATAAATTAATTTTCTACATTTGAATAGGAAAATAGCAAAATGGATATATTGTCATTGACAAGGTTAGAAATAATGAATATTGGGCTTGCTGGGCACTTCTTACATACCTTACGGTCAAGCCACCCCCACAACAGCTCAATCGGGTTGAGATCCGGTGACTGTGATGGCCACTCCATTACAGATAGAGTAAAAAGTTCTTGTATAATTTGAAGCTGTGCTTAGGGTCATTGTCCTGTTATAGGAAAAAATGGCTCCAATCAAGCGCGGTCCACAGGGTATGGCAGGGCGTTGCAAACTTGAGTGATAGCCTTCCTTCATCAAGATTCAAGATCCCTTTTACCCAGTACAAATCTTCCACTTTACTAACACCAAGGAACCCCCAGACCACCACATTGCCTCCACCATGCTTGACAGATGGTGTCAAGCACTCCTACAGCATCTTTTCATTTGGTTTGTGTCTCACGAATGTTCTTCTTTTTGATCGGAACACCTCAAACTTAGATTTGTCTGTCCATAAAGGTTTTTCCCAATCTTCCAATGTCCAGTGTCTGTGTTCTTTTGCCCAACTTAATGAGTGTCAAGTTCAACCCCACCCTTTCTCTTAGCTTAAGATTTCTCTCCATTCCTTAGTAAAAGTTGGTCTTAGCAGCTTTGTGAATAGGTTTTAGGAGGAAACTCTTAGCTAGGAACTTTTACTGCTGTTTGGGAGGCCTCTTAGTGGTAAGATAAAATGTTTTGTGAATACGAACCCAGAACGTTGAGGCCAAAAAGCAATCAAACCATATCTTTTTCCACTTGATCTCTCTGCCTTCTGGCAGACTCTAGCCGAGATTTGTTTTCTTTTTGCCACTCTTTTATAAAAGCCACTTTTGTGAAGCACTCAGGGTATTGTTGCAGTATGCACAGTGTTTCCCAGCTCAGCCTTGGAAGAATTTGACCACTTTTTAGAGTTGCCATAGGGCCATACTATCCCAGATACTCGGATGTTGAGGTTGACCTGAGGGCTGTACTACGGAGGGAGTTCAACCTACTCAGATTTAACTCTGGGTTATCAAGGAAAGTCAGGGTTGACAAACTCTGATTGCCAAGATTGGTGTTAAATGGTACTACGACAGTGATTAAGATGTTTGTTAGCTGACTCGGTGTTAACTCAATGGGAGTTTGTGCACGTTCACCTAAAAGGGGTGCGTTCTGAGTTTTTGCACAATGGCTCGTGCTCTGTATTCTTTCCCGGAAGAATGCACATTTATAATTGTCAGGATATGTCAGGACAAAGATTAACGGTTAAATCTAACACCGTGGTGGCCAAAAAAGCCAGGGAAGCTTGTTGGCAGCGCAATGCCGACAGAGTAAATTCGTAAGAGCAGTGTTCTTGTCATATGTTCTCTATTTCGTCTTACAGACTCTTCATTTATTAGTAGTATGATTGAGATGTAAGGACAAGTAAAAAAGTCTATCTAAATATGTGAAAACAATTAAAATAATTCAATTATGGCCTACACATCTCTAAAATTGACCCATTACTCACTGTTAATACTCTAATTTAAGATCTACTCCATAAAGTACCTAGGTTGTAGGGCTACCTGTATGATCAAATACCTGAACATTAATGCTGTGAAATGACTTCCTATTCACATAACCCCTTATGTTCTCCCAGGGGCGCTCTAATGTGGATATGCATACAGTCAATCGCACCAGTCACACTCGGGATAAAAAAATTTGTTCTGTTTCTCCATTTCTTAATGGAGTGAATAATGAACTTCACTGTACTCCGCTGTATATTCCACATGGAATGTTCATATATCCTAACCCTGATTATTGGTGTTTCTGAAAATTCTTACTCTGAATTTGTTTTCACAATGTAGTTTTTATTAAAAATTGTACTAACCATCTGTGGGACCTCCCTAAGACAGGTGTATTTAAACTGAAATCATGAGAAAACACCTCTCAACTCAATTCACCTAATTACCTGTCTTCTAAAGATATTTGGTTGCAACACAGCTCATTCAGATGTGTCATAGCAAAGGGGTTAAATACCTATGTAATCAATATGTGCTTCATGTTTTATATGTAATTCATTTAGAATAAATTGTCTTTTCCCCTTTTTTTGTTATGGACTATTTGAGTGTTGTTCAGTGGCAAACGTGTCTAATTAAATCAATTTTGGTTTCATGTTCTTACAATTAAATGTGGAAAAATGTCATTCGAATGAATATTTCCTTGGTTCTGAGCATGCAGTACACAGCCGTTGATGCGGTAACTGAGCAGCACAGGTTCACCACTTCTCATTAGTTCAATAGAGATAAACATACATGCTGCATAATAGACAATAAACCAACACTGATGACTGAAGAGCAGGCTACTTACTACCTTATCAACCTTAACCAGAGTCTGGTGTTTATGCACTGTCTTATTGGGGTGGCTCTATTTGCAGTTGCGCCCATTTAACTGGAAACTAGTTAAATGTACATTAGGTCACTATATTATACAGTATGTTAACATAAATCTCCTATGCAGGGTGGTTACTGAGTTCATAGTTGCTCCAATATGGTATGTTGTCACTAGCACATATTCTTTCTCTCCCAGTCCTCCTAGAAAGTACTCACATAATGCTTTGTTAGAAAAATAGAGTTCTTCTACAGTGTTCTCTCCTGGGCTTCTATATTTTAATTATTCACGATAGACCTTATTATTATGCATCAAAGGGTTTTGTCAGCACTTTTTTATTGTTATTTCATTATTTTATTTGGTATTCCATTACGTTATTTCACATAGCGGAAGTGGAATGGGAGAACTCTGTTTTGAAAACACAAAAGGAAATATATTAATAACTGTATAGCTATAGTCACATTGCAGACTATCCCTGTGGATGTCCCATGTAGCCAAATGCAGTGGTAAGCAGAACATGCAGCTATTTCAGAGATTTAATTGTATTACCTTTCCCCAGTGCTTGCTCAACCTAAGTGCTATGGATAACAACCATTTTACTTTAATTTTACGTCTTCTGTGATTGATCTGACAGAAGAAAGGATGATTAATGGTTAAAGTAAATGCAACCATTCAGTGTCTTGCTATGAATCCTCCAATCCATCTCTGGGCCTCTCCATTGTTTGTACCGTGGGCAGCTGGCTTTAGGAATCTCAGGAAAGTAATCAACGTCTCGCTGCATATTAGCTTTATCCACGTCCTCCATATACTACAGCAATGAAGATGAAAATGTCAGAATGAAAATGGATTAGCCACAGGCAATATGAATGACTCAGCTAGGGAGGAGAATGAGTTACTTGGTACCTGGAGGAAACTTTGGAAGAACGATCTCTTAAAACAGTGTACCGTCCTTGCAGATTAGGGATTAAGGCATTCCAGCATTTGGGTAGCGTAATTATCTATTCATCCATGGGAAAAGAGTTCAATAATGGTGTTCAATAACCTAAAGTTAGGGATATTAACAGGCGACGAATTAGGTGGCTTCACCATCATTGGAAGACAGTTTAAGATATCAAGATGAGGAATTACTCAGGAGATAAAAGTAATTCTTACTGCAATTCTGTTCTAGCCCATTTATGAGTTAATAAGTTCCACTGGGAAACATGGAAGACCTCTGGCCCTGGAGATGCTCGACAGATGAAGAGATGCCAGAGCACACACACCGGGGCGTAAATCAGACCCAACGAGTGGAGGCAAAGTATGCAAATGGGCCTTGCATTAGATGCTCAACAGCGGCTAAATGGAATTGACCCTTGAAATCCTTTATCATTGTTGGATGACCTTTTATATTATTCCTGCCACTACAATGCAAAAGGTATCTGCTCTCTGTAGGAAATAGTGAAAATCACTTTTTGACATAACAATAATTGGCCAGAAATAATAATAGACAATTTATCACAATAAATCTGACTCGCCCAGGTAAGACGCTTCTGACATTGTCTCTTGACTGTAGGAATGCGACACTTGTAGCCCATGTCCTGGACACGTCTGTGAGTGGTGGCTCTTGATGCATTGACTCCAGCCTCAGTCCACTCCTTGTGAAGCTCCCCCAAGTTCTTGAATCGGTATTGCTTGACAATCCTCTTAAGGCTGTGGTCATCCCTGTTGCTTGTGCACCTTTTCCTCACCACAATTTTCCCCAGGGGCGTAGCCAGAACCTTTTGAATGGGGTGGCCAAGGTGGGGCACAGACCCCATATAGGATGGCCATAAGATTATAAACCCTAATAGACTAAGGATATATTTTTTCATTAGAATTGTCATGGTTCTACACATTAAAGGATCCATCTTATAATTTGATCTTTTCCCTGTTCAAATTAAACAATTCCAAATGTGTTGTTAGTGTTTGCATTCAAGGTCAGAATTGTGTATCATTGTACTATTGTATATACTGTACCATATCAGTTAACTTGAAAGAGTTATCAGTACCAACTAAGCCATTTCAAGATAACTCAAGATGCAACATTCTACTTTCCACCCATCATAATTGTATGAATGGAATGTTGCATTAAGTCAGTGGTACTCAAATCTTTCCTGGGAATACCCATCCGCCTCAAAATGTTGTAGTTACCTTGAAACAGCTCACCTGAATCAAGCTACTGATAAGTATTGCTTACATCTCTGCAGGTCAGGTTGCCTTTTTTAGGTTCATCCTTGGAAATAATGATATTAGCAACAGCAAAGTATTTATTTGTTTCACTTCATTAAATACATGTAAAAACTGTAATAATCAAAGGCTAGTCTGCCCATAGGTTTTTAGGTTTCTAAGAGCAAGCTGAAATACAATCCACAAATAAAAAACGTCTGTGAACAAAACAATTTGTATAATGAGTGATGACAAATGTGGTTCTAATCTAGCCAAAATGATATAATTAAGTAGTGAACAGTCATCAGACAATCGAAAATATGCAATCGAAATACAAACATTTGTAAAGTAATCTACCAGATATTCTTCATATGTAAATACAGTACCTGTCTAAAGTTTTGACACATTTACAAATGCAAATGAATGGTACAATGTGTCTAAATTTGACTGGTAATGTATATACATACATACACAGCACTGCGCAAAAGTCTTACGCGTCCTAGATTTTTTTACACAAATCAATGGCTTGTAAAATAGAAGCATCTGTAAGTGCTGCCTTCTTATGCTTAGTCCATGAAAACGTGGCATTAACATGACTCTGTGACTTCTCGTGTATTTTAAGTCCAGCGTCTTTGTACATTGCCTTTTGCCAATTTGAGTAGCCACGTTTGGATGTAAAAGCAGATTATTGAGCACTTGGCAGAGAGATGTGCTGACAAGCAAAGCAGAGTTCTGGCTTTGGGAGTACACAAGCCATGGATAGTATTTGTACCAAGAGTCATTGAATGCGCTCTTCCTGTTATCTTGCATACTGTAGTTCTTGGAAATACCTTTAAATGTCGATGCTCTGGATTGTGAAACATCTGCAAATGATACATTACCAAGATTAGTAAAGTA
Organism: Esox masquinongy; assembly: GCA_016801175.1. NCBI lineage: Eukaryota > Metazoa > Chordata > Actinopteri > Esociformes > Esocidae > Esox > Esox masquinongy. The sequence goes on along the minus strand of JACXGI010006310.1, from coordinate 23,054 downwards.
AGAGCCAGGTTATGCTTATAGGCACAACCTGCCTGGAAAGTGGTTGTGTTGGGCGTAGTATAGAGAGAATGTGTTTGTGTGATTTGACTATTAGGTTCATTGTTTGTAATGTAGAATTGAATTCAAGCATTATCAAAAACAAATGCAACAACAGGCGTACCATAAGTTCTAGATAGTGCATTGGGTGATGTGAGATTGTTTCCAGATGTAAGAGGCTCACATTCACAATCGTCACCTAACTGATGTGCAAGCCCTGGTAAAGTGTTCCCGTTCTCATCGTCTGCATGTTGCTGGTCACCCCTGCGTAAAGCTGCTAAAGCCGAAAATGCAATCCATTACTAGGACACCAAGAGGTGATCTTGAAGATATTGTATTAAAGTGTGCTGATTATAGCCACTTAATAGCACATTTTTAAGTTTCAAAATATTGCGACCCCCCCTCCCTTTGCCTCACAATGGTTTGATCCACTGCCCCCCCATCCCTCAGCAGTGGCACATCGTCCGGTGCAGGTACAGAGCAGGTGTGGGTATCTGGTGGAGTCTGTCGTAGGTGGCTGACTTTCAGTAAGTAGTTCACACAAAGGATATGTTAGACATGTCCTTGCTTCTACCACTCAGTACAATAAAACACATTTATAACCGTCACCAGCCTTCACTTTCACATCATTGAATTACAGGTCACACTTTGCTAGCTTGCGGTTAGCTGACATTTGCTAGCAAGCTACAGTAACTTCAACCAGTGTTTGCAGCTGTTTGAATTTAAGTCACTGAGAGAAGCAATATTATGTAGTGTTCCTTAGCCAACAAGGTGACAGTGTTCGTGTCTACCGTCTGAAAGGCACTCAATGCACGTAGCTAACGTGAGGTTAATCCAGTAAGTTTGTTTTATGTTGGTAGGCTTTACACACCCAATAGCTAAATTTACAGAGCTACAGTAGCAAGCCAACTAATGGCGCAAACTAAAACAGTATTACATCACTACTTTTAGTGTCCCCCTCAGTAATCGCTCTTGAGAAAATGTAATGTTATTGTCCTCTCCAAAGTTGAAATCAGATTTTCACCCCTGACTCCAAGATAAAGTGCCTTAAGCCCAAAATGGAAACTATTATGATGACAGCAATAGCTGTGTTTAGAGCTAAGACTGTTATCTTTTGCTATACTAAAACATGAAGACTAAAGAACAGGTTGTGTGGAATGTGGTGTTTAACATTTAATATTGTTAAAGTATTATTGGTTGGCTTATTCTACGAGTGAGGATAGGCTAATGTTGCCTTGGTTTTTCTGGCGTCCAACTCAAAGCTAGATAGCCGGTTAACTAACCTGGCTGAGGTAACTCACTAAGGTTAATGTATTGCAGCTAGCTAGCTAAAATTACTTTGCATAACTTACCGTTAGCACCAGAGCCAGGCAACATGTTATTTTTCTGAAGAACTATGATCATGCAAAACAAGTAGGAAACTTAAACTTAAAGTCCACTAGTTGTCATTATTATTTAAAACACCAACGTGATATAGCTAAATGAAAAGGTGAAAAGTAATCCATACTAGTCAAGTAAAACATGACAACCAACCTTTTTCACCGGTTAGCAGGTGCTTGTTGGTCAGTCTAGTTTCAAATATGACGCCGTTGCTACGGAACCTCAGGGGCTCGCTGCATGTCTAGAAGAAGGTGGCTGGACCGGAATCAGATTAACCGTTCCGAATGCTACTTGAGAAAATTAATAGATCAGCTCTTACTTAGTTGCCCAACGGCCAATGGTCCTGCTCTATTGAGTTGATCTACTTGAGTAATGGCCTATCAGATCACAGATTTTTGGGGGTGGCCACTAGGGTGGCCAAACAGATTTCAGGGGTTGCCTTTGCCACCACAGTCTACCCCCTGCTTTTCCCTTCCAGTCAACTTTCCATGACTATGCTTTGATACAGCACTCTGCGAACAGCCAGCCCTTTCAGCAATGACCTTTTGTGGCTTATCGTGGAGGGTGTAAATGAATGTCTTTTGGACAAATGTCAAGTCAGCAGACTTCCCCATGATTGTGGTTGTGTGTACTGAAGGCTCAGGGAGTTAATTAGCTGATTAGAGCTCTTCTCAGGTCGACATTTCTGTATTGTAAATTTTTTATTCTAATATTCTGAGATATGGGATTTTTTATATCCATTTTTGACATTTTGATTTTTTATATTTTGTTATAGCTGTAAGCTGTAATTTTCAAGATTCAACCAAAAAAGCCTTGAAATGTTTTCCTTTGTGTGTAATGAATCTAGAGTATATGATTCATAATGCATATGATTTGCAATATGGAAAAAAACCTTTTCCACAATATTCTAATTTTTGGAGATGCACCTGTATATATACAACCCTGTTTCCAAAACAGTTGGGATGCTCAATAAAATGCAAATGAAAACAATGCAATGATGTGAAAAGGTTTTCAGTGGGTGACAGGTCTGGACTGCAAGCAGGCCAGTTTAGCACTCTTTTACTATGGAGCCATGCTGTTGTAATACGTGCAGAATGTGGTTTAGCATTGTCTTGCTGAAACAAGCAAGGCCTTCCCTGAAAAAAGACATTGTCTGGATGGCAGCATATGTTGCTCCAAAACTTATAACTTATAAATTGTTCTGCATTAATGGTGCCTTCAAAAATGTGCAAGTCACCCATGCCATGTGCATTTATGCACCCCCATACCATCAAAGAGGTTGGCTTTTGAACTGTGCACTGATAACAAGCCGGATAGTCCCTTTCCTTGTTAGCCTGATGAATGCGGTGTCCATGATTCCCAAAAATAATTTCAAATTTTGATTTGTCAAGCCACAGGACAGTTTTCTACTTTGCCTCAGTTCATCTTAAATGAGCTTGGGCCCCGAGAATGCGGCAGCATATATGCTCACTTCAAAGTGAGCATATATTTTTCAAGGAACAATAACACTTTCAGTTTCAACATTTGATATGTTGTCTTTGTAATACATATTTTGTATAGAATATTGGGTTCAAATGATTTGCATTCTGTTTTTATTTCCATTTTACACAGCATGCCAACTTTTTTTAGAAACGAGGTTGTATATTATATACAAATTTATTTTTATTAAAATACTTACTACCCAAATAAATGGCCTTAGTTCAACTTGCAGGTGTCTAGGACTTTTGCACAATACTGTATATTTTAGTTTTTCACTCTCTTTTTGGGTTGTTAAGGTGACTTACCTTTTTGGGCCTCTCCACTATGTCTTTTATACTCTTTGTTCTAAATAATGAAAATGATACATGTTGCCTTTTAGCGGTCCTCTTGTCTGTCATCCTTACAAGGCAGATATCGTCGATTGGCCAATGGCAGTAAAGATTGACATCATTGTCCAGCAGAAGAGTAGAGACTGGGGGTCAATTTGGGAAACTCTGCTGGTATGCTTTCTCTAAGTGATCTCATGGATATAGGTTGTATCATTTTAAAATGGTTTTGTTTGCTTCTACACAATGTGATATTCTGTCTCAGTCAGTTAAAAGAGTAAAAATTGTAAAAGTATTTCTACAGACAGCTAAGGTATATCTTTGAGTCAGTCATTTTGATATTTCACCATGCAGCCGGAGTAAAACAATTTAATTTTTGTTTGTGTTAATGTATACCAGAAAAAAAACTAAACAAAGCAACAGCAATCAACCACTTCCCTTTGAACCTCTAACAAGGTATACCTTTGAGAGAACAGAAATAAGAATACTGTTTCAGCTTCAACTGAAGCAGCCATTTCAATGTTTACAATGTAAACAGTCTGTCTACAAACTACTGCTCAGTGCATGCACAAATCTCAGATTTAGAAAACTGGAAAAAACTGCTGAAATCACTTTGTGGGATTATTCGTCCATTAGGAAAAGAGCTTTTGTGAGGATTTACTATATTCAATCATATAAAATTAGCCCTACAGCTAATCAAAATGCCAGCTGCACTGGTAAATGGCAGTTTTTTCTGAGATTTTCCTTCTCCCATAGCCTCTCATCCGTCCTTCAGACTTGTCTTCTCCAAGCATTGGTTGTGGCAGTAATTAAGCACCAGGCAGTCTTATATCTAGGGAGATAGTACAACGAGCTACCATGGAAAATTAGGTTGCAAAATAATTAGGGGTGAGAGACATATCCCTGCTACTGGACTAGTGCCGCATTCAAATCAAAGGACCTTTCACAGCTAATTGGAGACAGGTTAAACTGCTGAACGGCCTCTTCTCCATCCCTAACCCCCACCTCTTACCATCCCCAGGAAATGGCGTCCTCATATTATTTTAACTGTGTGCCATTGACATGCCAGGCCATACTTTTCCCAACAGAGAGGGATATAAGGTGTGTAATTTAAAAACAAGTAAGGTAGAATTGGATTAAGCAAGACATGGGGCTAAATTAAGCATAACAATGCGTAAGACATACTAACAATACTTGCTAAGCTATTGCTTTGGGAGAAGGTTGTCAAACTTACTGAAGTTTTTTTTATTGGTCAGCAACTTACTTATACTGCAGTTGTATAGCATTGTTATAACAAGGGTCAATTGTAATTTTGTAACAAACTTAGACCAAACTGTGTCATTGTATGACAAGATAAGGACGTTGTCTTTCTCGGGCAAGGCTGTAACAATGGCATAGTCAGCATGTCTGGTCTATTGCCCAGCAACAAAGAGATGCTATTATAATTTTGTTGGAGGTGATGCAGAGCGGCAATGTCAAAACAAAAAAAACGGCATGTCAATGACTAGTTTTCACTAAAGGTAATTACACGACAGCCGACTCATATTCAGTCGTACCAATTAAACATAAAGGCAAAAGTGTGTGAGCTTTATGGCCAATACATGATAGCTAGCTGTAGGGCTACCTGAAAATACCATTTTCAAATGCTGACACCTGCAATGTTAAATGTATTTTGCTTTGCTTTAAAACCTTTAATTGATAATATTTAGGCTTCTGCTAAGTGCGAGGGTTGTCAGCGGAAAAAAGAGGAAGCAAAAAAAGAAACCAAACAAAATGACAAGAACACTTCTTTTCAGGTAACGTCTTTGTATTTCTGCACCAGACTGGTCACGGAAACATGCACGTAAACACAACAATCCATACAAACACAGGGAAGGACTGGAACTTAAATACTATTCTAAATTAGCAATAGGAAACAGGTGTGTGGAGTGGTGCATTGCTGCCATCGGACACCGGACTTTGGTTAGTAAACCGGCGAGTTGGAGCACCGGGGCGGGCCAGGCACTGCTGAAACAAGAAGACCAGGTGTTGCAGTATCATATCAATGCATAATGTGTCTAATTACTATTATTGAGAATGAGCATGTTGAATAATGCCGCATTTCCACTAGTGCTTTACCCCGGTACCAGGGCTAGACCTGTGATTTATGCTAATGTTGGCTCTAGACCTGTTTCTACTATGCATTTGGTAGCAAGGACTTAAGGAGAACACCTTCGGTCGTTCCATCTCTTTCCGTTGTGAGTCTTTGTTTCCCTGTACTGTTGCTTTATTTTCTTTATCAGGGATCTGTTTGTTAGATCGGATGAAAACCATTACTAGAAGCCTAAGACTAAGCAAATGATACACATCGCTATTCGAATAGCACAAAATGCGTGTTTTTGCAGCACGTAACGCGTCAACCCAAAAACCCTGCCCTAAGTCCTGAAGTCCAGGGCTTGGCACTAAGTGAGAGCCGGGATACTTGGCCACGGCCTATTCGCTGACTGGAGCTGGCCTGTGTCAATGGAAACAGACACAATTCCGGACATTAGTGTCATACCTTGGTATTATAATAGTTCTCTTCCATCACTTACTGTTAATGAGATCTGACCCAAAGCTTTGCTGCCTGAGCTTATCCTCACTGTCAGTCATTTGCCAAAAAGCACATTGGGGGCTGATAGATTAAACAAGCCAATTAATCAGGGAATAACTTTTAAACCGTAAAAAAAATACTGAGTTGATAAACTTGAATATTCTGAAATGTCCATGTTATTTTTAAAGTAGCTCCATCAACCATACAAGATTAATATGCAGCGGTGTGCGAAACGCATACGGTGGAAAAATCGTCAACAACAATTGAAAAAAAGCATTGCTATCATTGAATTATCATTTCTCCCGTCAGATGTTTAATTTTATTCAGGTCTCAGGCAGACAGGATTGCTGTCATGAGAGAGGCCATAGCTTTTTTAAACTCCTGGTGGGTCCTCAAGAAAAGGGTGATGTTAAATGAGAGTGGAGTAGCCCTGCTCATCAGCCAAATAGAAGGCAGATGATTTCTGTTCTTTACAGTCATCCATCATAGTGGCTGCCAATAGACTTTACAAAAAAACCCCACTAAGATGTATATAACTTCAGCAGTATAAAGAACTTTATGGCATAAATAGTATCCGTTGAATGCATTGCCCTAATAAGTAAACACCGCACCCAAAACCCCCATCCTCTAAACAACTTTACGTGCCTAAGCCAAACACACAGTCATCACAAAATGTATGGCATTGCATGTGGCCAACACATTTTTTTAAAATTTACAATTAACAATAATGGGTTCAACAGTTTAAACTGTGTAATATACTGTAGTGATCAGGTCACTAAGGCTTCTTCTCCAGATAACGACTCATTGAGCACCAGAACATAATGGAATATCTCTTAGTCATTCCTTCTGACAGAGCATCTGTTACTGTATTTATGTTGGCATAGGACATTGGAGAGAATGTGAGTTGAAATTATTGTTAAAGCCTAGCATGAGGAAGAAAAAGGGTAGCGGTACCTACCTCAACTCAACTCCCATCAGCTGCATTGTCTACTGTAATTACATTTATGGGAAACAGTGAGAGAACGAAGAGCCTCGTGAAAGATTAGGGATTCATGTCTGCCAACAGATGTTTGTGAAATTAAAAGGATAGCCAGAACATTGGGTAGAGTTAGGGGTACAAAAACAGCAAAATTGCAGTCTTGAGACAGAGTGAGTGAAAGGGGGTTGACTGCATTCTCTATGTATTCTCTATTTTCGCCCGGGCTAGGAGAACAATAGATAAGCCTGATTTGTACATTGTAAATGTATTAGAGTGCTATCCCACTGCAGATGAATGCTGTGTCAGGATCAGGACTAGAACATTGTCGCATGGCTTTATCTCTGTGCCACACTCTCCAAAGGGCCCTGGTGGAAATGATTATGGATGAGGGATCCCCAAAGTAGCAAATCAGAAATGCCTCCCTTCAATGAAGTGCTAAAGTAGAGCATGTGGGTTCATTCATGCTTCAACTTTACAGTTACGTGGAAATCACTTTAAAAGGCTAATTAATCATTAGAAAACCCATTTTGCAATTATGTTAGCACTGCTGAAAACTGTTGTGCTGATTAAAGAAGTAATAAAACTGTCCTTTTTTAGACTAGTTGAGTATCAGGAGCATCAGCAATTGTGGTTTCGATTACAGGCTCAAAATGGCCAGAAACAAAGAACTTTGGTAACTTTCCGATAAGGGTAAATTAACTATCATTAATGAATACAGTATTTAACATGAACGAATGATGAACAAAGACATGAACAAACTGTTAATAATGATAACCTTTACTTTATTTAAGATTAGCAAATGTGTTAACTAACAGTGTAGTAGTGTCATTTGTTCATATTGACAGAGGACATTGTTTTTTGCAGGGACTAACAGTTTGGACTATAATTTTTTAATGTTGATGCAGGACCTGCATTCATGTAGGAAATAGGCTAAGTACATAATATACATTATTAGATGCTTCAAAATTATTAATAAGGTAGGCTGGCTACTTGCATCTTCAAATAGGTGTGACACACAAAATGTATGGTCGCATTTGGGGTTATGTATTGTTTGAAATGGGGATGCATTACATTTTGAAGGAAACTTACTACGGATGGCCAGTAGGGGGCAGACAGACGTGGTCGTGTTGCGTTGGGACCGTTTATGATCCAAACAACTGCACGTTCTCTTAACTCTTGAAGGAAAAGCCATGTTTTCTTTCTCATAATTGATCCTGTTTTCCAGGTCGGTAAAGTACAAAAGTGAACTTACATTTTGATACAGTTCGATTACTTGCCTATTATGCCACGTATCCACTGGTACTTTACACCGGTACCAGGGCTTCACCGGTAATTTATGCTAAAACTGGCTATGTTCCAAGGACTTAAGGAGGGGCTCAGGTGGGAGGGAGGAGTAAACTATCAACGCGATTTGTTTTTCTGGTTACGAAAAATAAAAGAAGATATTTTTCTGGTAGTAAAATAAACAATAACGCCATGCTCAGTTTGTTTACAATACAGCGTTTGAACTTAAGTAATAGAACTAATTTCTTCCTCAAACTCCTGCAACCGGCTCCTTCACCTACACTCGTGACACTGCAACTAAATCAGTGTATTCATTGTTGAATTTAATAAGTATTTTGTCAAAACTATCTACCTTTAATAGAAGGATTTGGGAGAATTCTGAGGTAATTTTGTGTTGTTATAGGTTCTGAAGGCTACATCTCAGGCTCAGCGCTCCGTTTTTCTATTGAGTCAATGGCATCGTATCACCTTCGGTCGTTCCAACTCTATCCGTTCTGAGTCTTTGCTTCCCTGTACTGTTGCTTTATTTTCTTTATTTTATCAGGGATCTGTTTGTTAGATCGGATGAAAACCATTACGAGCCTAAAGCAAACGATACACATCGGCATTCGAATAGAACAACATGTCATGTTTTCACAGCACGTTAACGCGTCAATCCGCAAACCCCGCCCCAAGTCCTAAAGTCCGGGGCTTGGCACCAAGTGAGAGCCATGACCTAGTGGCCGACTGGCCCTGGCCCGTGTCAGTGGAAACAGAAAAAAATCTGGACTTTAGGGTAAAGCACCAGTGGAAATGCGGCATTAAAGCGTAGGTAGAGGGCTGGAACAGGCTTCGTAATTTTATAACTATGAACAGAAAACCCATGTTAAATGAAAATGCCATGATGGTGGTGCATTCCTTTGAAAAAAAACGAATTTGCTACTGTACTGTACTCCTGAAAAATTTAACTTTGGAAAACAACGCTCCTGACAATATCGCTAGGATTCATGTAATTTTGTAACTGTATTGTTTAGGAACTTTGCAATTGTTGCACTGTGAGTGTAAGCGATTAGCTCGTTCCCATTTGCTGGCTCCAGTTTGCTGTATGCTGGCACCAGTCAAGTGTTTGTTAATTTCGGTTAGCACTTTGCTACCTTGCTCATCCATGTACTTGTGTTAACATTAAGGTATTTAGCAGCTGTCTCATCCTTTTACTAGATTGTACTACTCTAGCTGAACATGTATTTTACACAGGTACAAAATAACTGCTGTATAAGGACTTTGTGAAAACGTCTGATGTAACGTCTTGACAAAATTAAATTTGATTGACTGATTGATGTGACTGCTTATTTCTTGCATAAGACTGGCCTGTTTCCACTTCCACTGAAAATACATTACTCACCTCTTCCTTCATCCTGTCCATGTGTCCAGAGTGGTTGATTTACTAATTGTCTTCAGAGCCTACACTTTCAGTTAATCCTGCCATTCTTTAAAAGGGAGGATTATGTGCTATCTCATAGTCAACCTCTCCCTCACCATCGGTATTGTCCCCTCCTGCTACAAAGCTGCTGCTGTCACACCCATCCTAAAAAACCTGGACTAGACAACACCATACTTAACAATTTCCACCCCATCTCCAACCTGCCCTTCCTGGCCAAAACTCTTGAAAGAATTGTTGCCTCACAGCTCCAAACCAACCTCCTCAAAAACAATCTCTATGAGCCTCTTCAGTCTGGTCTCTGAACAATCCATAGCACAGAAACTGCACTGCTCAAAGTTGTCAGTGACCTTCTCCTCTCTGCTGATGCCGGTTCCCTCAACATCCTGATTCTCCTCGACCAAAGTGCTGCCTTTGACACTGTTAACCACCAGATTCTGCTCACCAGGCTCGAGGGGCTGGGCGTTGAGGGAACTGTACTCTCCTCGCTGAACTCCTATCTCACTAACCGAACCCATTACATTTCACTCAAAGTCCTTAACTCAGATTCAGCCACAGTTACTAAAGGTGTCCCCCAGGGCTCAATACCCCTTGGTCAAATCCTCCGTCTCTTCAACCTTAATTTCCACTGCTATGCTGATGACACACAAATATATCTAGCCACCAAATCTCTCACCAACCCACCTCTGACCCATATTGAATCCTTGCCTCACTGCAATAAAAGCATGGATGAAGGAAAACTTCCTCAAACTAAACAGTGACAAAACAGAATTCATACTCATTGGAACCAAATCCACCCTCACCAAAACTGGCACTTTCACTCTGAGCATCGATGAAACTGTTGTTTCTCCATCCCCCCACGCACGTAACCTTGGCGTCATTCTGGACTCTACACTCTCCTTTGATCAGCACATTAAACAGACTGTAAAATCTTCATTCTTCCATCTCCGCAACATCACCAAACTCAGACCTTCCCTCTCTCGTCCTGCTGCTGAAACCCTAATACATACGTTCATAACCTCCCGTCTTGACTACTGCAACTCCATACTCACCGGCATTCTACATACCTCCATGAGCTTCAAATGGTTCAAAACTCTGCGGCTAGACTACTCACTCACACCAAGTCCCAGCAGCATATCACCCCTATCCTCTGTGAGTTACGCTTCCTATCTCCCAACGCATCAACTACAAGATCCTCCTATTGACATATAAAGCCCTAAACAATATTGCCCCTGCTTACCTCTCTGACCTTCTTCCATATCAACCTACACACACACTCCGTTCCGGTATCCCCAAGTCCAAGCTCAAAGGCTTTGGTGACAGGGCATTCTCAAGGGTTGCTCCTAGCCTCTGGGACTCTCTCTCCAAAACCATCCGTGACTCTGAGACTATCCCCATCTTCCAGCAACGCCTCAAGACTCATCTGTTCAAAATTGCCTACCCCTAGCCATGCCCAATCCCATTCTCTCAATTTTATTTGTTTTCACGTTTTTTTTTTGTTTGTTTGTTTCTGTTCCATTTTTATTTTGTAAAGCGTCTTTGGGTCCTTGAAAAGCACTAAATAAATATAATGCATTATTATTATTATTTCTAATAATCTAACTAACACTGAGCTGGAATAAAGCATTAATAACTGATCCCTCACTATTAGGTAATTATTTTGTGTCCCATTAAGTGAGGAATAATCCTACATTAACAATGACTAATGACCCATTGGTAGCTATAAACCCTTAATAACTGATACTTCACCATTATTTAATTATTGGTTAAGTTGTGTCCTTTTAAAGGGATAGTTAGTCCAAAATTAATATTTTTCTCAATGTTCACTCACAAAAAGATATTCCAGAAGGCACATAGTCATTTTTTTAAACAATCCATTATTCTGCTCTGTCCCAGTCTGTAATTAGCATTATTAGCATCGTCCAAATTCATTAATGGAAATGGTTTGTACCACTATCGCAAAGCTGCATTGCAAGCGGAAAACTACTCCAAAACACTTCAAACTAGATAAACTGTACACTGACATAACAGCCGGCGGAATTGGCTGAATTCAAACTAGCACTAACGAATGATTTCCTATAGCCACAATACACAGCTTCTGCTCTTCGGCAGTGATGTCATCGAGGTAAGCGTGAACTTTAACCTCCACAAGCTATGTGAAGATAGGTTGCTTGCTTTTTAAAATTGGTGCTAGTTAACACTTATGTATATTATTGTGAGGATCTTGCGCCGTTCCGGATCCAACTCCTCCCCGTCACGCTCCTCACCTGCCACCGTTACGCTCTCACTTCCCAAAACTCATGAGCGCACCCAGCAATCCAGATCCCAATCACCGGAATACTAAACACCTGTTCCCTGTTTACCCCTCTATTTAGCCTGTGCTCTGCCTCCACTCCAGTGTGAGGTATGGTTCGTAGAGGACCTGCCAAGCCGTTGTTTAGCTCGTTACTCTTGCCTGTTTACTCCCAGCCTGTTGCTCTTTCCCTTCCCGTCCCCATTCTATCCTGTTCTCTAGAGACCTGCATCCTGACCTGTCTGCCTGCCCTTTGGATTCTCCTACCGCCTAACCCTGCCTGTACTGTTGCCCTCACGGACTGATCACCCGGTATTCCAACCTGCCTGCCTGCCCTTGGATTCTTCTACCGTCTACCCCTGCCTGTACTGTTGCCTTCGCGGACTGATCACCCGGTATCCTGACCTGCCTGCCTGCTCCTGGTTTCTCCTCTCTGTCAATTCCTGCCTGTGCCTTTGCCTTCACGGATTGTTCTCTTGGTTACTGAATCTACCTGCCCGTATCTACTGGTTTTGCTCCTGCCTACTCCCTTGTACAAAAATAAATTGATGGTTGCGTTTCTGCAATTGGAACCACACACCACGGGTCTTGGTGTTCATTACAATTATTGCTATATATTTTGCTATATTTTTGCTTTATATATTTCTTAATTCTTACTATGTAGATGTCGTTTGCCATGTCACAATAATTTAATTGTGCAGGATGACGCTGTGTTATTCGGGGCATTTGATAAATAAACTTTGAACTTCTGGATTTCCTTTGTTTGTATCGATGTCGACTTCTGCCTGCTAATTTACTTGCTCCTGGATCTTGAGTTAATTAAATTATACCTGCTCTACAATTGGGACAATACCTCTGCCTCTCACGAGTCGTATTGTGGGAGAATCAATGGAGCAACTTCACAAACATACAATTTTTGCAAGAAACATTTTCACTTTCACATGTTCACTTAGAAGAGGACTAAAGGTGAATGCAATTCCATCAAGTTACCCAGTTCAACCTGTGGACACCAGACACATTGTAAGTAATACTTCCAATTGCTATATTATAATACACAAAGTACACATTGTCTCTGGATATTCTGGGCAAGGGTTGGGGATTAACGTGTTCACCATCACCCCCCTTTAGCTGCTGTCCAAGCTTCTATTCAGTCAATTCATCATCTGTGTATTATGTTTAAAACATGTAAGGCTCTATCCCCCGAAAAATGTTCTTGCTGCTCGTATTCAGAGTCAGACATAATATATATGTATTTTCCTTTCTCTCTCATGCAAATAAAGTTTGAGGTGAATATCAAAGACAAAATAGGTAACTTACTTTCCAGCTAGTGAAGCTAACTTCGTTTACTGTGATGTATACATTTACTCTTCCCAAACAAACACGTGGATTGATACAATTGTCAACAAAACTGAACGGTAAACACAGGAAGTACCTGTTTATTTGAAATGAGAATTATTAAATGAAAATGTCAACTTTATTTCGAGGAATAGAACATTGTCATGTTCTTTGAGGTAAACAACACCACTTGTCTTAGTTTGGAGTGATTTAGAGTAGTTTTCCGCTTGCAATGCAGCTTTGCGATGGGGTACATACAGTTTCCTTTCATGAATTGGAACAATGCTAATAACATCAATTACTGACTGAGACAGAGCTGAATAATGGATTGTTTTAAAAAATGACTCTGTGCCTGTAGGACAAACTCGGGGTAAGGGGCCTGTCACCGAAATATGATTTTTGGATGAACTATCCCTTTAAGTTTAGTGAGGAATTATCCTACATTAACAATGACTAACTAATGACCCATTGGCAGCTTTAAACCATTAATAACTGATAATTCATCATTAGTTAATTTTTTTGTGTTCCCTTTAGTAAAGTGATGAAATATCCTACCTTAACAATCACTAACTAATGATCCATTGGTAGCTATAAACCATTAATAACTGATAATTCATCATTAGTTAATTATTTTGTGTTCCCTTAAGTAAAGTGATGAAATATCCTACCTAACAATCACTAACTAATGACCCATTGGTAGCTATAAACCATTTACAACTGATACTTCACCATTAGTTAATATACATGAATGTAGTTAAATTATCATTATCTAGCCTACCTTATTAATAATGTATTCAAAGTTTTGATTATCTTATGAATAGTTCATAGTACGTAGGCTATTATTCATGCAAACAACTAGCTACATGAATTAATGTCCTGTATCCACACTAACAAATTACAGTACAAACGTTGTGTTCTTGCAAAAAAACAACATGAACAAATGACACTACACATTTAGTTAGCTAAGGCATTTGTAAATCATTAATAAATTAAGGGTTATCATTAATATTATTTTTCTTTGTACAGATTAGTCATTAATGTCAACCAAGTCAATGGTGAATACTGTCATTAATAGCATCATTTCTGCGCTGCCTCTTTTTTCCTTTTTTTAATGCATAATTTCACGCTCATTCACACAAAAAAAGAAACAAAATACAGACAGACAAACACAATACTATATAAGCGGTGCGTCATCGCTTGCTTTTATATCCGGGAGACATGAGGGCCCATGCTCCAGGAAAACCACAAAAACAATCTGCACGTGGGTTGGTGCACCAGTCTCCAGTGAGAATGTGTGCAGTTGAAAAACCTGTGCATTTGTCTGAGTGACACTCGACAAACTCCCCGGACCTGGAAAGCACCACATGTTCTTGGTCTAGTCATTGTGCTATTTGTTCAGCACAGATCCAGTTTCTGGGTTACATGCACATGTACCTCGGGTATGTATGTTGTGGATTGTGACCAGATGCACGACTGTGCCTGTCTTAGGTTGTCCCGATATCACAGTTGGGATCTCACCAGTCATTGGCTAACCAGCCCTCTTCACTAGCCACACTTCAGGTCACATTTCGTGGAGGATGGGATGTTGTAATATTACTATAACTGTAATTAATTAGTTCCATCCCTCTAGATTCCAAAGAGGCAACCATTTTCCCATTAGACTAACATTTTTTCATTATGAGCAGCAATATATTTCTCGGTCTTACTATGATTCTTTACAACATATTTGAATCTGTCAAGGCTCAAGGCGTCCACTGATGCGGTCTTGAAAATGAATGTTTTACCAAGGAGAAGAATCGTGTTTTCAATTGATAGAGCATTGCCTCTCAGGTCACCCAATATGATTGTCTGTAAACCAACTTCCAAGGTGACTTTGTGACACCATAACCAATCTGGAACTTGAATCCAGAATCTTGCCACTATAGGACAGTATCAAAATAGAGGATCTATTGTTTCTGTTTTGTCCTGACATAGTCTGCACACGGGCGACTGCTCAATTCCCCATAATCTAAGCATTTGTTTGGTGGCCAGAATTCTGTACAACAATTTAAACTGAAAGGCTCTTAGAGACACATAAATAGTTGTTTTATATACTAGTCCATACACTTGGTGCCATGGGATTGGAATATCAAAAAGATTTTCCCAAATGTTTTGAACTGTAAGGTGCAAGATGGAAGAGATACATTTTATGGTTTATGTTAGTCCGGTTTAACCATGCATGATCTTTAAATGATGGGCAACCAGGAGATTCATTGCTTTCTAGATTTTTCAGTTTCTTTCTCCATTTATCTGGTATGGCTGCAATGACTTGATTATACCTCTAATGTGAGCATGTTTCACCATATGCTTTTTTGAGTTTTCCGTCTTTGATCGTGATGTCTTTAAGAAACAAGATAACCTTCTTGTAAATTTTTCAATGAAAACTGGTTTATTTTCAATTCATATACTTGAGTTTAGCCATATACAGCTCCGGAAAAAAATAAGAAACTACTGCACCTTTTTCTTTCCTTTCCAAAAAAGTCGAAATGGAAGGTTTTGAGTGAGGAACAGAAGGCTTAAAATTAAAAGACCACTGCAAATTGAATGCTTCTGTTCCTCACTCAAAACTTTCCTTTTCAACTTTTTTGGAAAGGAAAGAAAAAGTTGCTGTGGTCGCTTAATTTTTTCCGGAGCTGTAATTTGGTGTAAGATTTGTTCAAGCTGTTCAGGGGGATGGAATTGGAATTGTAACCAGCTTTGTATAGATTCCTTCATAAAGGTTGATGTTTCAAATAATGTACCATTGTCAATCAGTTTAAAATGGCATACTTTAATCTGCAGCATGGCAAAGAGCCCATCTTTAAACATGGGATGGGCCTGTCTTATTAGTCTACTTGAGAACCCGTTTTAATTCAGATATAATTTTTGTATAATTTAAGCTTTAAGTGACTGATTCAAAGCTCTGATATTTATTAGTTTGACCCCACCCATTTCATATTCATTATATAAATATTTTTGTTTTATTTTAACTGGCTTACCATTCCAGATAAAATCAAATATTCTTTTTTCAAAGGACTTAAAAACAGACTCCCCAGGCGTCGGGAGTGTCATGAATAAATGTGTAAACAGGGATAATACGAGTGAGTTGACTAGAGTAACCTTGCCATAGATAGTTAGATGCATTCGTGTCCAAGGTTTTAATATGCGATCGACCTTGGCAATTTTTCCTGTCAAAGTTACTAGAAACAAGATTTTCAATATTTTTTGGGAATATGTATACCAAGGACATCCACATCCCCATCGGTCCGTTTCATCGGAAGTTAACATAGAAGTGTAAAAGGAGTATCCTTTAATAATCCAATGCGTAATACGTTGGACTTTTCATAATTGGGTTTTAATCCAGATAGATTTGAACAAAAGTATAGATCTTTAATGAGACAGGATAGTGATTCTGTATTCGGCGATATGACAAAAATTGAATCATCCGCATACATGGAGACTTTTGTTTTTAATCCCTGGATTTCTAAACCGTTAATATTGTTAATTGTTCTAATTTTGCCGGCTAAGATTTCTATGACCATTATGAATAAATACAAGGATAATGAGCATCCCTGCTTTACTCCCCAACCTAATCTAAAACTGTTTGAATGAAAACCATTATTTATGATTCTACATTTGGGGTCACTATACATCACCTTTACCCATTGTATAAGATATTTACTTAAATTGAAATAGGACATACATTTATAAATAAAATCTAAATTGACTTTATCAAACACTTTTTCAAAATCTGCTATGAAAACTAGGCCAGGCCTTTTTGATTTATCGTACAGCTCTATTATTTCCAGTAATTGATGTATATTGTTACCAATGTATCGGCCATGTATGAAAACTGTTTGATCAGGGTGTATTATTTCTGGAATGGATTTTTTTATTCAAAGTGCCATACATTTTGCTAAGATTTTTGTGTCGCACCGCTGTAGAGTAAGAGGTCTCCAATTTTTAACTGAGTAGGATCCTTATAATTACCGTCAGAGTGTTGTTTGAGCAGCAGTGATATTAGACCCTCTTGCTGAGTTGCAGATAACTTAAACTCTTGATATGAGTTGTTAAAACAAGCTAATAATGGGTCATTTAGTTCTTCAAAAAAGGTGAGATATACTTCTGTGGGAATGCCATCAAGCCCTGGTGACTTGCCAGTCTTAAAAGATTTGATAGCCTCCAGGAGTTCCTCCACTGTTATATTTTCCTTACCCTGTTCCTTTTGTATAAATGTTAAATTAACTTCCTGTTTATTAGGAAAGAAATCCTTTTAGGACAAATCCAATTTTCCTCAGTTGGTGGGTAAAGTGGAGCTTTTATTGAGTATAGTTGTGCTCATAAGTTTGCATAGCCTGGCAGAAATTGTGAAATTTTGGCATTGATTTTGAAAATATGACTGATCATGCAAAAAAAATGTCTTTTATTTAAGGATAGTGATCATATGAAGCCATTTATTATCACATAGTTTTAAGCGGAACTTTTTAAATCATAATGATCACAGAAGTCACCCAAATGACCCTGATCCAAAGTTTACATACCCTTGAATGTTTGGCCTTGTTACAGACACATAAGGTGACACACACAGGTGAAAATGGCAATTAAAGTTGAATTTCCCACATCTGTGGCTTTTTAAATTTCAATTAGTGTCTGTGTATAAATAATCAGTGAGTCTGTTAGCTCTCATGTGGGTGGACTGAGCAGGCTAGATACTGAGCCATGGGGAGCAGAAAAGAACTGTCAAAAGACCTGCGTAACAAGGTAATGGAACTTTATAAAGATGGAAAAGGATATAAAAAGATGTCCAAAGCCTTGCAAATGCCAGTCAGTACTGTTCAATCACTTAAAAAGAAGTGGAAACTTCAGGGATCTTGATACCAAGCCAATGTCAGGTAGACCAAAAAAGAAAAAAGAAAAACCCACAGGTAATCTCAGGAGAAATACAGGCTGCTCTGGAAAAAGACGGTGTGGGTGTTTCAAGGAGCACAATATGACGATACATGAACAGAATACCATTCCCACTGTGAAGCATGGTGGTGGCTCACTGATGTTTTGGGGGGGGTGTGAGCTCTAAAGGCATGGGGAATCTTGTGAAAATTGATGGCAAGATGAATGCAGCATGTTATCAGAAAATACTGGCAGACAATTTACATTCTTCTGCACGAAAGCTGTGCATGGGACGCTCTTTCCAGCACGACAATGACCCTAAGCACAAGGCCAAGTTAACCCTCCAGTGGTTACAGCAGAAAATGTTGAAGGTTGTGGAGTGACCATCAGTCTCCTGACCTTAATATCATCGAGCCACTCTAGGGAGATCTCAAATGTGCAGTTCATGCAAGACGACCAAAGACTCTGCATGACCTGGAGGCAGTTTGCCAAGACAAATGGGCAGTTATACCACCTGCAAGAATTCGGGGCCTCATAGACAACTATTGCAAAAGACTGCACGCTGTCATTGATGCTAAAGGGGGCAATACACAGTATTAAGAACTAAGGGTATGCAGACTTTTGAACAGGGGTCAGTTCATTCTTTGTTGCCATGTTTTGTTTTATGATTGTGCCATTCTGTTCTGACCTACAGTTGAATGTGAACCCATAAGAAATAAAAGAGAAGTGTTTTTTGCCTGCTCACTCATGTTTTCTTTACAAATGGTACATATATTATCAATTCTCCAAGGGTATGCAAACTTTTGCGCACAACTGTATTTGCTTGGAGTCAGAATATTATTTAATTTGGGCAACAACAGTTTTGATAGATTCACAGTTGTGACGCTTCTCGTTCCAGTAGTGTATCACATTCAGGTATTCACACATGTTTAAAAAACGTACAGTGTCATTGTTTCAGATTGCGGGAAGAGTACCCTGGATATGGAGAACCTCGCGATGAAGAGGATAAACATGAGAAACACAGTTGGTTTTAGGTTTGAGATCTTGTGACTGTGCTGACCACTCCATTATAGACAGAGTACCACCTGACCGCTTCTTCCTAAATAGTTATTGCATAGTTTGGAGCTGTGCTTTGGGTCATTGTCCTGTTGTAGGAGGAAATTGGCTCCGATCAAGCGCTGTATGGCATGGCATTGCAAAATAGAATGACAGCGTTCCATCTTCAAGATCCCTTTTAACATACAAACGTACAAATCTCCCACTGTACCACCACTAAATCACCCCCAGACCATAACATTGCCTCCACCATGATTAACAGATTGCGGCAAGTACTCCTCCATCATCATTTCATTAGGTCCGAACACCTCAAACTTATATTTGTCTGTCCATAACACATTTTTCCAGTCTTGTTCTGTCCAGTGTCTGTGTTCGTTTGCCCAGCTAAAACATTTCTTTTTTTTGGCCAATCTGAGATATGGCTTTTTCTTGTCAAGACCTGTGAGGCATTTGTTTGTCAAACTAGACACTATAATGTATTTGTCCTCTTGCTCAGTTTTGCAGCGGGGCCTCCCACTCCTCTTCTGTTAACCCACATTGTTTTTAATTCAGACCAAGTAGACAACATAGGTATCAGATGGATTGCACGGTTGTGATTTTACGCAACGACGTGAACCGATGATTCATGGGTAAGTGTAAACATTCACAGATATTTTCAGTGGTGTTCTAAAATGTTATTAACATTATGACAATCTGCATATAGCTGAATCTTTGTTTTCTATATATCAACCAACAGTGTGGAGTAATGTGCGGTGTAATGTTTGAGACTACTACAACACCATAATGGCTTCAGTTACGTGACCCCCCACCTTGTGGCTGTACAGCGTCAGAGTTTTTTGTTCCATTGTTACCCCATTTCACAATGCATGAAAGCTGAAGGTAATTCATCTTTACAGTCAACTCATCAAAACTGTGATGTTTGTAAATGTATGTTTGAGTTAGAATAATATTTTAACCTGTAAGTGGATCATTATTTACATGTTAGCTAGAGAAATGGCAAAAGATAGTGCTAACAACAGACCAGACACTGAACAACCATCAATCTCAACACATATCCAACAGACCGTACCTAACACAAGTGCACGCAGCGATACCCCCATAGATAATACTCACAATAAAGCACAAAGACCCCGCATGTCGGCACCAGGGTCACCCCATCAAGAGGTGCAAAACTGTGAATCTGTTGCTCATGTGTAAACTGTAGATTAAGTTAATACATTAATACATTGACATTAATCCACAGATGCAAGGTTTGTTAACCAAGATTACACACCCACAATTTTTAGACGATCTATTTGACTCTCCTCCGAGCTCTGTGACGCATACTCATTACAACAACCCGGTTGATTTAGAAAGGTTCAGATCTTTAACGCAGACCGTTGATGGTGATATTAGAGTGACACAACGGAACCAATTTGACAATGTGGAATTACGACAGTCTGTAAATTTCCAAAATATGGGCGATGTTGATGATTTTGGTGCGTTTTACGCACGCATGATGGATGGTTTGGATAATTTGATTGTTAGAGCTTCAGACTTTGTACAAGGTCCAGCTGACCGCCTTCAGATAGAACTGTTTGGTGAATCTCTGATTTCTTTGGTACATGTGACCATTAGATGGTGAATATAATGAACACACATTTGGCGGGTTACTCGAGAGTGTTATGCAGAGTAATGCAGAGCTTTAGGTTGATGAATCACTAGAGCTAGTGGTGCAGATTGTCAACAACCATGAGGGTGGGGGGACGTGGTGTAAGGCTCAAACGCTATTGCTAGATCAGATTATCACAAAAAAAAAAGAACGCATTTATATGTGGTGTTGAATAATTATTCTACGTGCTTTTCAATTTGTTTGATGGGTATGTTGAATCCACAGTACACGTATGATGAGGACGTGGCTAGTGGTCGTGAGCTACATAAAAATGCTGGTTTAGCCTTAGATGCTTGCGTGACATTCACGGATATCGTCCGGTTTGAACAAATATCAGGTTGTAAAATTGTTGTTTTTTACCGAGCCTGTGATGGGGGTTTTACTAAAATTCAAAACAGCAAGGACCAACATCCTAGAACTGCCTTTATGTACTTACACGACAACAATTTCTATGGCATCACAAGCCTGAAAGGTTTTCTGGGGGTTCCATTTGTCTGTGATTGGTGTTTTACAGGTTTTAACACCCGCGGTGATCACGTTTGTAAACACAGCTGTAGTGTATGTCTTCATACCGATTGTCATAAACAGCCTCGGAACACAAAGCAGTGCCCGGACTGTAAGCAAATATGTTATTCCGACTTTTGTTATAGCCATCATAAAGGTCTGAAGTTCCACAAAGGTGCAGGTCGTTGGGTTAGCAGGTGTGACCAGAAGAAATACTGTGTCGATTGTGGCTGTCATTACAACGTTAGTATTACCAACTATAAAGCGCACAAGTGCACGGCTAATATGTGTCCCAATTGTAACGTGGCTCTGACTGTTGAAATGAATCATCAATGTTTCATAAAACCATCTAAACCCGAGGACCCCAGTGAGCGCTACATATTTTATGATTTTGAGACAACTGCCAATCCTGTGAACGTTATACACACAGCAAATTTTGTGTGCGCAATAAGCTTTGATAATGAGACATGGTGTTCGTCTGAAGATGGTTGTATTGCTGCTTTTTTCCAAATGTTTAGGCAACCGAAATATACTGACTACACCTTTATAGCACACAACTCAAAAGGTTTTGATGGTTACATCTTGATGCAACACCTTGTTAACAACAGTATTGGTGTGACACTTATTGCTGGCGGTAGCAAGCTCATGATTTTTACAGACATCACATTCAGTCAGAGATACATTGATAGTCATTGCTTCCTACCGATGGAGCTGGTGGCTTTTCCACGTGCTATGGGTTTTAATGACTTGAAAAAAGGCTACTTTCCTTACAAGTTTAACATCAAGGAGAATGAGAACTATGTTGAACCCACCCAGAACCACATTACTACGGTGTGAATACCATGATGGATAAAGAAAAAGAGTTTTTGCAATGGTACAAAACTGTTTCCACAGACACCTTTCTCATGAAGGATGAAATAAAGGCTTACTGTGTGAATGATGTGGTCATCTTGAGAAAGGGTTGTATGCGTTACAGACTTCAGTTCCTGGAATGTGGTGGTGTTGACCCCTCCCGATCAATTATGTTTGCTTCGGCTTGCATGAAAGTCTTTTGCAACAGATTCCTCACCATGGACACAACTGCACTGGTCCCCTCAGACAACTACAATTGCTGTCAGAAGAAATTCTCAAATAGCTCAATCCAGTGGCTTGAATATCTGGCCTCTGATGAGAATATATCGATACAGCACGCCCTGAACCGGGGTGAGATGAAAATTGGGGCATACTATGTTGATGGATACGCTGAACACGATGGTGTGTGCACAGCCTATGAATTTCTAGGTTGTTTCTGGCACGGACACCCAAAGTGTCATTGTTCAACCAACACCAACCCCGTGACAAAGATTCAGTATGGGTTGATGCATCAGCAATGGCTGGCAAAGCTTAAAGCTTTAAAAGAACAACACAACGTACATGTTCAGTACATATGGGAGTGTGAATGCAATCAGCTTAAAAACACATCCGCAGATGTCCAAGCTTTCTTGAAGACCTTCGATGCTCCAGAGCACCTTGACCCTCAGGATGCTCTTTTCGGTGGTCATACCAACGCAATTAATTTGAAGTTTACGTATAACGATGTCCGTAGTCTTTACCCATTCTGCAATAAGACAATGACTTATCCGATTGGGCACCCAAACATAATCTTTTGAGATTTCAAACCACTAGACCCCTTCTTTGGTATTGTTAGGGCTACCGCGTGTCCGCCGAAATGCCTTAATCACTCCGTTTTACTGCACAGGGTCGGTGGTAAGCTGTTCTTCCCCTTGTGTAGATTATGTGCAGTCTCTGAAAACCAGGTGACTGATTGTTCACATACTGATTCAGAAATAGCTTTAAC
>JACXGI010006309.1:29127-42697 GCA_016801175.1 Esox masquinongy | reverse complement strand
GGCCATAGTGGAGTTTGGAGTGTGACTGTTTGAGGTTGTGGACAGGTGTCTTTTATACTGATAACAAGTTCAAACAGGTGCCATTAATACAGGTAACGAGTGGAGGACAGAGGAGCCTCTTAAAGAAGAAGTTACAGGTCTGTGAGAGCCAGAAATCTTGCTTGTTTGTAGGTGACCAAATACTTATTTTACCGAGGAAATTACCAATAAATTCATTAAAAATCCTACAATGTTATTCTCTGGATTTTTTTTTTGTCATTTTGTCTCTCATAATTGAAGTGTACCTATGATGAAAATTACAGGCCTCTCTCATCTTTTTAAGTGGGAGAACTTGCACAATTGGTGGCTGACTAAATACTTTTTTGCCCCACTGTATATATATATATATATATACATTGGATGGCCATATATACACAACTCCGTTTCCATAATAGTTTGGGAAAATGTGAATGGAAACAGAATGCAATGATGTGCAAATTATTTAAACCCTACATTCAGTAGAAAATAGTACAAAGATAACATATGAAATGTTGAAACTGAGACGTTTTATTGTTTCTTGAAAAATACAGAAATTAGGTCAATTGGCAACAGGTCAGTAACATGGTTGGGTGTTAAAAGATCATTCCGGAGAGGATGGGTCTGTCAGCGGTGAGGATGGGGAGGGGTTCACCCCTCTGTGAAAGACTGCGCGCGCAAATAGTGCAACAAATTCATAATAACGTTTCTCTGCAAGGGACAAGGGCGAAAACCATTATTGGATGGCCGTAATCTTCAGGCCCTCAGGGGGCACTGCATTAAAACAGACAAGATTCTGTGGTGGAAATCATTGCATTGACTCAGGAACACTTCCGAGAACCATTGTCTATGAACACAGTACGTCGCTGCATCCAAGTGACAGAATTCAGGAAACTGGGCTTAAGTCGCATGTCACTACTTTTCAGGAGAGCCGTTTGTAAGACGAAAATCGTGTTCTGGGACATTTTGTCTTTTTTGCAGAAATGCCTTCTAGAAGTTGTGAACTTGAATGTGACTTAATAACTAACTAGTATGCGAAGTGTAAATACGAATAAAATGTAAAACTCAAACCCTTGTTTAACCAGCTGAAAATACACGACTTTTCCTGTATTTGCTGAGATAATGAAGGGGCTGGACATGCTGACATACTGAGTTCTGATTGGTCTATCAAGTTACCGGCTTATAACGTGACTACTTGGTTAGTATCATTGCGATCCCGTCAATTTCAAACAAGTGCAAATGCGTTGCTAGAGCTCTCAGTCACTTCTCTGAATTTATCTGCCGTTGTTAACCAATCTGAGTGGGAACAAGTTGTGAGAGAATACTTTCTGGAGGACAATGATGCCATTACCCTCTCAGACTCGGAAGATGAATCGGACAATGATAAGGAAACCCCCGATTTGGATACTGTTCAAAACGTTGTCATAGAACGAGAGTTGTACAGTGTTGTCACAGATGTTGACTCATTGCAAATGCGGAGATGGCCGAAAAGAAAACGCAGGCTCGTCTTGAACAAAACAACTGCCCACGGGTTACTTTTACAAACAAAGGGCAACCATGACATCAATGACGGAGACAATGGAAGTCAACAGACCAAACGTAAACGGCAAAAGACTTCGTATGTAGTCAGAGGATTATTCCGTCTGCCGCGAAATATTCCTACATGTATACGAGTAAGTCTAACGTTTGCTAACTAGCTACATAATTCCTTTTGAGAAAGTTGTCAAAGTCCTTTGTATTGCTAGTGATCTAGCTATAGCTATTGACATTACTGTTAACATTAGCTAACTATGTTAACAGCTAGCTAACATTTCCTGGTGTCTAGCTTTTTTGTTGGGTAGCTAGCTTTGCCTGATGATTAGCTATACTTGAATAAATAATACTGTAACATTTCTTGTATGTTGGCTTTCTAGCTGAACCATCAATGCAGATAGGTAGGTGTGTTTCAGGGGAGGTGGGATTTATGCCGAGCTATTGTTATGTTTCCACTGTCTTCACAAAAGTCTACTAAACTGCTCAGTGGCTGTCCACCTGCACTCAAACTATCTTACTTACATTGCTGCTACTATTATGAATCCTACTGCTAAGCCACTTTACCTGACACTGTACTGTTTATGCCTGATGTATCAAGTCCATGTGAAAAAACTAAAATTACATTTTATTTGCTTTGATATAGTATGTGTTTATTACAGACTAACCAGACCAGTTTAGCACAAGGTCAGTGTCCCAATTTGAATACTTAAATAGCTGGGTGGGGTTAAGGCCTAAGAGGGTGTGTACTACGCTGAATGGGTGTAAACAAAGACCAGCTCCCTGGCAAGTGTGAATCTTTCAAGGCTTTTTTTCTCAGAACTAAGTTGAGCAGACTGTCAATGTTTAAAGCAGCATATCTTTCCCATAACTTGATCAAACAGTATTGTATTATATACCATTACAAAGCTCTGAATCTGGACCTTTATAATATGTAAAAAAAAAAAAAAGCAAAACTCAAATTTTGCAGTAGGACCCTATTCCTGATTTCTGTCTTATTGTCTGTGCAAGCTTAAACTCTACCATGCAAAGACTCTACCATGGTTTTGGAGCTACATATGCTGCCATCCAGACAGCATCGTTTTTGGGGTAGACCTTGCTTATTTCAGCAGGACAATGCCAAACCACATTTTGCACATATCACAACAGCATGGCTGTAGTAAAAGAGTCTGGGTGATTAACTAGCCTGCCTGCAGTCCAGACTTGTCACCCATTGAAAACATTTGGCACATTATGAAATGAAAAATATGACAAAGGAGACCCTGAACTGTTGAGCAGCTGAAGCACAAATGGGAATACATTTCACTTTCAAAACTACAGCAATTGGTCTCCTCGTTTCGCAAATGCTTACAGAGTATTGTTAAAAGAAGAGCTGATGCAACACAGTGGTAAACATGACCTTGTCTCAACTTTTTTGAAACGTGTTGCTGGCTTCAAATTCAAAATGGGCATGTATTTTTCAACATTTCTCAGTTTCAACATTTGATATGTTGTCTTTGTACTATTTTCAATTAAATATAGGGATAAATCATTGCATTCAGTTTTTATTTGCATTTTACACAGCGTCCCAAATTTTTTGGAAACTAGGTTGAATGTGAGTTGGCTATATACAGGATAACTTGGCTGTATACAGGACATACTAGTACTAAGTCAGTGCGTAGAGGTAACAAGTAGTTAAAGTTTATCTAGAGTACCATGAAAATGTATTTGCTTCAGATTAAATAATTGTGATGACTTTTATTTACTTTTGTTCCGATCTTTTATTTTTGTGTTTTTTTTTCTATCTTTTCTCTGTAGTGTCAAACAACACGTCTTAAAATTTCTCTCTGTTAATTGCCCTGTGCAACCCTGTGTGTGTTTAATAGAAATCAGTAAAAAAAAAACACTAACATATATTTGTTCTATTTCTGATCAGGTTTGGTCTGATACATTTCCAAATGATTGGATCTCGTCAACCGCTGATCTCAGTTGAATAGGGTACAGAGTTTTTTTGAAATGTTGTCGGTTGGGATTTTAACTGATACAACTGGCTTGACTGTCATTCTTTGAATAGACCTGTGCTTGGAGGGCTCAGTGGTGTTGGACACTGAGCTGTAGTCAATGAACTGCACACAACTTCTCACATAGGTATTTCTGTTCCCTCGACTCCTCTGTCCTCCATGACATGAAAACTGATTAGTGGTCGAGTAGTTGAGGAGTGTCTGTTCATTAGTGCAGAAACAGAAGGGCCCTTCATTTCTTGATAACCTCCTCTGGACAGGGAAATAATTAAATTAATTTGAAAGATTCATCTCAATGTTTACGCTCTTGTTGCCAAACTGCAAGGCTGATTGTGTATGCAGATGTAAAACACAGACGGGTTTGCACCATAACTGAGATACAACATGCACATTTAGATATTTATTTTCCTGGGTGGTAGCATCTAACAATTTGATTTAATTCCTTACTAGGTATCACTGCGCTGCAAAAATGCTCTTTCAATCAGAAACGTCTATTGATGCAAGACAATTGTAACACTAACATTGTCCAGTGGTCAGTACGAAAAGAAAACACAAAATAACATAACAATAACATAATAGGAGAAACACTGGATAGTAAAAAAATCTCATATCCAGATACTCATGTGGATATTGAAAGTAAAACGGCTTTATTGTGTTGATCATAATTAAGACACGGAACGTGTTTCGGCTTGCACCTTTGTCAGAGTGTCAAGGCGCAAACCGTGTTTTAATTATTAATTATGAAAAAAGAATCCACTTGAGAGCCTGGATTAGATTTTTATACTATCCAGTCTAATTGTTTCTTTTTTTCTTGATTATCTCCCTTCAAAAAGCACCTGTGGTAATGTGACTACCATTGAACACTTGGAGCTCTCCTGCTACCATATCTTTTCCAGTGATAATATTATAATATAATTATAATACTATAATAATATATTATATGCAAATGTATATACTCACAACGGTATTTTGCTCTTCTGAATAACTTAAACGTAAAATTGGTGTTCTGACCAGGGTTGAAAGTAACAGGTGAGGCTTCCAGGCTAAATAAATAGTGGGCAAATGCGGTACCAGTAAAACGTGTCTCTGTTGCAACATACTTAAGGAAATGCCAACAAAAGTATACAAAACTACACCGTTATTTCAGTTCACCACATGTCGGCCGCATACACATTAGCTATTTGATTTGAAATCAGAAAGTATATCCTCCTACATGTTTGACGAGAACACAAACATTTTGGAAAGATGCTAAATTAGTGGGTAAGATGGAGGTTGTGCAAACTGCAGAAGCATCAATTCTGGATACAGGTGTAATGGTCTTAATCACAGTCACTGAATGGAAATACACTTTTGTTTTTTAAGAAAAATATGCCTCCATTCTCTTTCTGCGCATTACATTTTGGGTGCACTGTTTACAAGCCAGAATTATTTTGAATATGGGTAAACCATGTGCAGCGATTTTTTTTGTTGTTGAACAATCACAAGAAACTATCATGAATGGTCACGTTACACAAAAAGGTAGTACGATACAAAGCAAAAGTTTATATGGCAAACAGGCCCATTGAGATCAGAATTTTCTAATTAGATTTATAATTAATTTTTTGGCACATGGTAGGCTCCATACTGGTGAAACATTGATTCTGTGTTGACACCTGGTGTTTTATTTTAATTGCACCAGAATGCTTGTGACTTTCTTAATGTTAAAAATGAAGTTGACTTTTTCTGCATTTGTCATTTTTGTCTGTTTCAATCCCAAGAGAACTCGACCTGGATCACCTGACATGGAAGGTAATTGTTTTGGGCCCTTCTATTTTGTTTTAGTATTTTATTCAAACTAGGCATATAAAACTGAGATCAGGGTCTCTTTTTCAGTTGAGCCATGTATTATAGCAATAAAAACTTATACAAAGTACACCATCACACATTAACAAAAGCATTATAACGCAGATATTAAAAATAGCAATTACATTTTACCACAAAACTGTCACTTAAAATACGTTTTCCCCATCTTTGAATAAGCTAGTGTTATCTCTAGCACTAGCCATTTCTCCTGCTATTCCTTCAAAATTTGGCCCTTCTGTAAGTCAGGGAGTCCCAGCTAACTGAAATATATAATAGACAATGTTGTGTACAAAAGCACCAATAATAAAATGCAATGCTACATGACATGATAGACTGAGTCAAGAATTTTCAAAACAGCTGCTGAAGCATTCATATGGTACATCACCATAATATAGCACTGACATAAAAGTGGCTTGCACAATTTAATTTCAGTGTTGAAGATTTACATTCAAAGCCATTCGTTACAACACCCTGAGTTCTATCAAAAAGGCAGTTTTAAAACCATAAGCAAGAATCCATTGGCATTCCCAAAGAGGACAGTTTGTCCAACTAAATAAAATGATCAACTGTATCAAACACCTTTGACAGGTCAATAAAGAGAGCAATGCTACTTGGTTTTTCAGTCAAAGCTTTGGCAATATAATTTACAACCAATGTACATGCTCTAAAAGTACTATGCCCAGGTCTGAAACCAAAATGGAACCTATTCAAAAAACTATTTTCAGGTCATTTACCAGTGACTCCAGAATTTCAGCAAGGCAATTTTCAGATTGGATGATTATTTTCAAGATCATTTGCGTCTTCAGCCTTAAGTGGCAACAGGTGAGTGGCATTTCATTTGTTAGGAACAATCCCGGAGATTAGCTTTAAATTAAAGATATGAACTTGAGGTTTGGAGATGCAGCAATGACCAGCAGACCTTGGTCGAGTTTCTCTGCCCCAGTGGTTTTCCTAGTGTTGATAATCATTAAAGCATCAAGGACCTATATTTCAGTGAACTGACGTAGCCAAAAACCTTGGCAATTTACATCATTGTGACCATGCATGAACCCTCAGCTATTCCACTGCTATCATTTATTCCTGTATCGATAATTTCTTTTTCGGTTGGGGGAGGCAACTGAGATCTCACAAACAGATTGCTTATATTCTATTATCAGGAGACATGCATGGGTGCTGCAATGTATGCCTTCATCTCTGACACATTCAGAGAGCATTGTAGATTTCAATTTTGATCGGCCAAACTTGTGTAATAAAACAGGGTAAAAAAAAAAGCTATTATGATATTGCTGATTTGAAAAAAGCTTAGCCAGTCAAGAGGCAGGAGTTCAGATCAGGTGGGAGGTCATTTTAAGAGCTTTTAAAACATAAGCATTATTAGAGTCATAATGTTTTAATGGTAAGACAACTGTCAAAGCAAGCGGTAGGAAGTCAGCCCCCTCTATCTTTCAAGGTGTCCAATTGACTCCGGCTGAATTAATGAGGTGAGGTTTTCAGAGGACTTGGCAAGTCGCCTGTCAAATGTTTTCATTGGTGGTCCATTGGTGGTGTATGTATCTGGCAGTAGGCCTATGAACTGCATGAGTTTCTTAATGTTACATTTTGAATACCACAGTCTTTGGCCCTGCGTTTGGTCACATTCCAATATATTATTCTTGAATCTGGATTATGATATGTTTGTATTATTTAGAATTGGAAATGCTGGAATGCGCAGCCGAAACAATTAAAAGTAATAATGTCCAAAATCATTTAGACCAGGCCAAGTGTTGGTGTTTTAAATAGCCTTTCTTAAGTTTATAATAGGCTGCTGTCTTGAAGAAATGTAGGCTTTGGATATATGCCTAATATTACGTATTCTACCAGTATACAGTCACCAAATGGTTAGATTTTCTTCTTACTAAAAATGCACTCATCCTCATTCAATTCATATGTTGCAATCCGCAGGGAATACACAGAGGGATAATATTTAAATTCTATATGCAATGTTTTACTGAGGCTTGTGTGTGATGCAGAATTATGCATAAACCTTCGATATGTATGGCTGCTTCCTTTTCAGTTGGCGTTAAACTAGGAATTTGGTGGGAGGAATTTGCTTGCATTAATAGCATACTTTATAGCACTGACAAACCAATATTATCAGTTTAATGTTAAAGGTATAGTCTAAATATCGGCCCATATTTACAACATTCACTTCATGGTTGTAATTTAACAATAACTAGAAATATTTAACCCACAAGTCTTCTTAACCCACAAGATTTTGGCAGGATAAGTAGCCTGCCAAAATCTCAAAATCATAGACAGTGTGTTCTCTAAGTTCAAGGCAAAAAATTCCTGCAGTTTTCTAGCACTGCAGTGCAACGCCTTTTCATTCAGCCAAGGTGACCTTTGCGAGGCAGATACTGAGACAAGCAACAAATGAAGATGCTCCTGTTCAAAGGTCATTGGCTCCTCTTGAAAGGACATCACAAAGGGGGATCTGACGAGGACATCGACTGAGAGGTTGGGGACTGTCGTGTGAATAACAACACAGAATTGTCTTTAGCCAGGGCAGTGATAGCCAGCTGGGATAAATATCGGTGTGCACTGTGGTGTTGTGAAACTAAATGCTATACGAAAGAAAGGCATCCACAGGGGGTTGTTGGGCATTGTTCTCTGTTGGTACTGAAGAATGACTTGATTTTCGGTGTGATTTAATTTGACAGTGTTTTGAACCAAATTGTGAATACAGCAGAAATAATAGTAGTGTTATTTCGTTATGAAGTAATGTTGTTCTCTATAATGTCAATTGCGGTAATTTTGTGATGGAACTGTGAGCTTATTTGTCTTATTTCCATCATAGCGGATCAACATGGCCACCTAAGCATTCCCAGATTCCAATAAGCTCATTCATACCCTCTTCTTTCATTGTAACTCTTCCCCTGACTGAGAATGTGCTCTAAGTTAAATAACTTACCTGGTAAAATAAGTGTTAATAAGTGTCTTCATTTACCCTGTAGTGAGGCTATACATGAACCTGAGAAAAGATCAAAAAGAATAACACAGCTAGTGTAATATAATAGAAACAGTACGTTTATTTCAGCTTTTGATGTTGAGACTATTTTTTAATTACAGTTTATTGCATCAAAGATGTGTAAACTTCAAAGAAATGACATGGGTCACGTTGGGTATATTCTTTAAAATACTGTTGGTTAAATGATTTGATGTTTATGTGAACTACCGTATGCGTGGGTTTGTTAGACACTGAGAAAACCTGAATGGGCTATTCGTGCTGTATCTGTGTGTTAGAACTCATGGAGGAAGATTTTATTGTTTTAACGTTTTTGGGGTAATGCACTATTTGGATAGCGTTATGTCGGGGAGAAGGCATGGTAGCTGGTAGCTAAGTACTGTAGGTAGTAAGATGGCGAAGAAGCTAAAATATCCCTTTATTGCTTTGAATTGGTAGAGCAGGACAGATATTACCCCTCATAACTTGACTTACCCTATTTGCAGGATTCAAGAATGTAGAATAATATAGCTCATGGCCTGTGCCCTGTTTACTGTCTGATAATAAAGAAAACATAGCTAGGTGATCAAGCTAGTCACAGCCGGTGCCCATTTGATAAGAACTGACATTTCTCTGGCTTCGTCTTCCTGCACCATAAATGTAAAGGGCAATACAAATATATATGTGATTACTTAGTTTAATATTACTGCCCTGTTTGTTTGTGTATGTTTTACTTGTTTTTGGACTCATTTCGAAATGACTTTCCTACCCGACTCAATATGCATAGATAAAAATAATGGAGTCCATTTCTGAACTTGACTGGAGTTGTTAGACTCAATGACAAATGAAAAGGACTGTGAAAAATAGTTTGACTCAGACCCGTGTCCGTTTACATCCTAGAGACCTGTTTGGTACCGCAAGTAGAGATCTAAACTCGACACTGCCAGCACCATAAATAGACTAAAAAGAGCCATAAATAGACCAAAATATTGGCAACATGTGACACAGTAGCCTACATGTAAGGGTAACACTTTCCGATAAGGGTACATGAACTTCTATTAACAAATGCAATAGTTAACGTGAACGAATGATGAACAAAGACATAAACAAACAGTTAATAATGATAACCCCTACTTTATTCATGATTTACAAATGCATTAACTAACGGAGTGTAGTGTCATTTGTTCATGTTCAGACAGAACATGGACTCATGTAATTAGTTATTGATTTTTAATGTATGATAATTCATCACTCTACTTAAGGGGCCACAAAATAATTAACTACTGGTGAAGTATCAGTTATTAAGGGTTTATAGCTACCAATGGGTCATTAGTTAGTGATTGTTAAGGTGGAATAATTCATCACTTTACTTAAAGGGACACAAAATAATTACCTAATAGTGAGGTATCCTTTATTAATGCTTTATTCCGGCTCAAGTGGTTACTTAGTGGGCCAAGAGTATGAACTAATGGTTTGGTGTTAGAATACTAGTGATAGCACATAAACCTCCCTGTCCCCTGACAGGATTAACTAAGTGTAGGCTATTAAGGCAATTTGTGAAACAACCACTCTGGAAACATGGACATCATGAGGGAAGAGATCAGTAATGTTTTTCAGTAGAAGTGAAAACAGGCAAGTCTTATGCAAAAAAATAAACAGTCACAATCAGTCAATCAAATTTATTTTTGTGAAGCCCTTTTTACATGAGACATTTCAAAGTTCTTATACAGCAGAAATGTTGTACTTATGTGTAAAACACCATGTTCAGCTAG
The DNA here is from genome assembly GCA_016801175.1 of Esox masquinongy. Lineage (NCBI taxonomy): Eukaryota > Metazoa > Chordata > Actinopteri > Esociformes > Esocidae > Esox > Esox masquinongy. The sequence goes on along the minus strand of JACXGI010006309.1, from coordinate 32,555 downwards.
TGTAGTAACATCCGTTAAAAGGATTAGACAATTGCAAATTACCTCAATGTTAACACGAATATAACATGGCTGAGCAAGCTAGCAAAGTGCTAACCGAGACTAAACCCTTGACTGGAGCTAGCATACAGCTAACTGGAGCCAGCTAACTGGAACTAGCTAATCACTAACCCTTACTGTGCAACAACTGCAAAATTCCTAAACAATACAATTACAAAATTCTATTATATTAATCCTAGGGATATTGTCAGGAGTGTTGTTTTCGACAATAAAATGTTTATACAGTACTGTAACATATTCGTTTTTTTTCCAAAGGAAGGAACCACCATCATGACATTTTACATTCAACATGGGTTTTCTGTCTAGTTCAAAGTTATACAATTACTATCCTTTTCCAACTCTCTACATACACTTAAACAGTCAAGTATCGAAATGTCCAGTGTACTTTTGTACATTACCGACCTGGAAAACAGGATAAATTATGAGAAAGAATACGTGGCTTTTCCTTCAGTTACCAGAACGCGCAGGTGTTAGTTCGGATCTAATTCAGTCCCAACGCAACGCGATCACGTCTCTCTACGTATCCCCATTTCAAACAATACATAACCATAAATGCGCCCATACAGTTTGTGCATGTCATGCAAACAACTAGCTACATGAATGCATGTCCTGCATCAACATTAAACAACTACTGTACAAACTGTGTTCCCGCAGAAAACGACAGGAGTTTGTCTTGTGTCAACATGAACAAATGTTATTACACACTGTTAGTTAATGCAGTTGTAAATCATTAATAATTTAAGGATTATCGTTATTAACTGTTTGTTCATGTCACTGTTCGTTAATGGTAGTCTACATTCGTTAATGGTAGTTCATGTACCCTTATCGGAAAGTGTTGCCCATGTAAGTTATATGTCCTTGAAAATAACCAAGCCAAGCCAATAACACGACTATTTACTGTAATAAATCAGTAGTAGTATCTGTTGTCAATCAGTAGTAGCATCAGTTGTCAATCAGTAGTAGCATCAGTTGTCAGTTGTAGCAATTTATAAAAAATGTGTTGACATTCACAGACCTATTTTGACAGATTCTGTCCAAATAATGTGATAATTTAAACTGACACACGCTAGACTCCCGAAAGGCTGTAGACCTTAAAAAGAAAAATAACCAAGAAGATAGCAAGAGGAAGGATGTCATTTGGATGAGCTGATTCTGCCCCTTTCCATACTGTTTTTTGGTGGATACCATACATGTAGCTAGATAAACAGTAACATTTAAGACAATGGGGTTCAAATCTGGACCATTCCATTCAAGTCAGATCCACCCCATTATTTCATTTCAACCCTCTAATCAGGGACTTATTCAGACCTGGACTCCAACCAGGTGGGTGCAATTAACGATGAGTTAGAACAGAAAACCAGCAGGCTCCAGACCTCCCTGGATAAGATTTGAATACCATGCACTAGGGTATAACTCCAGACCCTTAAGGGCTATATTCGGGAGCCAGCTTGCATTAAAGGTGAATCTCGTCACTTTTTATTCTGAACCTAATGAATGTATTCCAAAGTTGACATGCTAAAAAATGAAATGGGTGCCACAATCAGGTGTTCAAGTTTCCATTCAGTCAGGTTGATTTGGAACAGGTTGTGACAGAACCATGCTGTAACAGACAGGTTACATAGAGTATGTATGACTGCAATGTTGATAGCCAGCTGAAAAACATTGAATGGGTTTGTCTAATGTCGAAAGCTATATCATTGTACATACCCAAGAACCATTTCAATTATGTCAGAACCGATATACAGTAGGAGTCGGACCTCTACATATTGGGTCTGGTTGACTCGTGAAGTCCTCAAGTGCGTAGAGCTCTCAAGACGTTAAGTTTGTGTTTGACTGGATGTCAGATTGGGAAAACAATTGACTTTAAGTCACATTTAGCTTGGTGTAACTGATGGACCCACAGTTTCTGTATCTCAGAAACAGCCACCTCCCTGGCCATTTCACTCATAACTGTCTTCAGGATTTACAGAGAATGGTGTGACATACAAAAAATATCCTGTCAATGGCAAATCATGTCAGAATGGCAAGAATCATGCAAGCTAAAAAGCAGCCAACATATCGGAAAATAACAGTAAGGAACATTAAGGGTGTGGATCATAACTTGTTGGTCCTTGTCACAAAGTCACAGTCTAGTTATAATCAGCCCATAACTATCCCAACAATTCTACCCAATTTGTCAGTGACACAGTATAAGGCGCAGAATTTCTCGCAAACCCACCCTGCAGCTCTGCGGCTTCTCCAGCGGATGATTGTCTTTATTTGGAGAAAATAACTATGCACATTTATTTATGTAACAAAGCATCAAAGCTGCACCTGCAGGAATTTTGTAACTTCAGTCAGACTTCCTATACAGTAGACAAGCATGATGTAGGTAGCTAAATAAATCACATATTTTGACTTATTTTACAGTAATGTTGTTGTTTCACCAGCTTAATGTAATTAATCTCTAGAGATCACCTAAACTCTGCTGATATTTTTTGTCTTGTCCACCTAGCTAGCTACTTTGGTTAGCGAAAGACAATAACTAGTTAGCTAAAGACAATAGCTACAAGTACAGTAAGCATTAAACCCCATTGGTGTCACCGAAGATTTCTTGTCTTGTTACATTCAGCTTTCATCAATGAAAACATGACTGTTGACTATTTACCTGTGTGTTACAAAATGTAGAATCATGTATTTTCTGAAAGATTTACCATTTTATACCAGTTCATTGATTGACACTGAGTTTCCTTTTTTTGACTGACACAGAGCAAAATGGAAAGATACTGCCAAAGAAAACTAAACTCTAGGAATGCAAGAGACACAGGAGTAGGTCCAGAAAACAAGAGGTGGAGTTAGAAAGAGCAGACTTTGCCAATGAAGAGACACTGTTAGATAGACATTGTAATCTTACTCATACTTTGCTAGCTTGATGAAACTGAAGAGAACATTTTGTTTAGCCAATATAAGGACTGTATCTGAAGGGGAACTGCTTCCGTATGTTAATGAAGAGGTGCAAAAGGGCTTCATAGACAAATACTTGAAGTAATATTATGGTGGTTATCTGAGATTTATAATTAGTCTTAAATGTGCCTTGCATTGTACCGGTCTAAGTCTTGTCTTGGTCTCATTCCCCTTCACCCCGACTCAGACTCCTCCCTTTCCCCACTGCTCCTGTCTTGGTCTTCTCTCGGTCTCACTCTCCCCTTCGGTCTTGGTCTTCTCTCAGTCTCACTCTCCCCTTCGGTCTTGGTCTTCTCTCAGTCTCACTCTCCCCTTCGGTCTTGGTCTTCTCTCAGTCTCACTCTCCCCTTCGGTCTTGGTCTTCTCTCAGTCTCACTCTCCCCTTCGGTCTTGGTCTTCTCTCAGTCTCACTCTCCCCTTCGGTCTTG
>JACXGI010006309.1:0-29027 GCA_016801175.1 Esox masquinongy | reverse complement strand
TGGCTAGTTATCATGCTCGATATTTTTATTTTGCTGTCCTAAGCTAGTCAAGGCAGGAGTGTTTCAACCAATGTAAAATATATGCTAAAAGCTGAATTGACAACTGACTTCCTTTCTGTGAATATAGATTTCCACCTGATTAATATTTGCAGATAAACATCTTATTTTGAATTTGCTTACTTTAAGTGAGCGAGCTCATGCATCTATTTCAAAACAAGCGAGATGTTTCTTTTCACAAAGTTTGTGTTAGTTTTTTCACAGCCACTGGTTAAAGGGTAACGCTAACTTTAAAAAGCAAAGCATCACTATCTTTATGAAGTGCCAGGGAACAAGATTAGCTCAAGTGCAGTGTTTCAGCCTGTGGCGTTATTATTATGAAAAGGGATTACGCACATCAGCAGAGCTGGACCGACCATGACTGACAAGGTGATGACTTCTTGATTGAGACGCCACACAGGTCCTAACACACAACGCCGACTGCAGGGCTTTCAGAGGTGAGAAACTGCCTTTCTATATTTTTGCTTATCTATCCCATGGTGTTACGTAAGCTCTTTGGAAGGGAACCGTAACACTCCGTTGGACGGGTGCTCTCCGTGAGGGCGCAGTGGGGGCTGGTGCATTAAATGGGACCACTGACAACAGGGTGCCGTGTAAACTTGTTTATTAACCATACGGATAAGTTGAAGTAAAGGGGCTGGGCAGAACCTAAGAAATGCAATGAATATAAAACAGAAACCTCCCCACCCCTTGCTAACTATAAAACTTTACATTGGGTGGACCGCCCAGTTCATTTAGACAATGACTCACTACGGGTAAGGCCCATGGGCGTCTTGCCTAGACACTCCCATGATGTATTCCCCGTTTCCCCTGGGATAACAAAAATAAAAGTCTTACAACAAACAATTACAAAGGTACGGGTACAAAGGGTTTACAACATAGACAAAGAAAACTTGGACCAACAACAAACATACCAGATCCTAATGAGTGTTACAGGTCTCCAATAAAACCAACAGAACACTGTCTTAATGTACAAACAACTACTCATGCAGAGAATACACAGACCACAGAGAGAGAGAAAGACCTTGTGCAATGGGAAACAGTTGGCGTTTTGTAGAGCGGCCGGGTGATGTTTATTGGCTGCTGAGGTGATGCCAGGTGTAATCAATGATGAAAAGGAGGGGCCATTGATGAGCTGGAATGCCGGCTGGTAATAGAATCTAATCAGGAAGCTCCGGATACTACCCGAAAGAAATACCCATAAGTAAGCATCCCCACTCATTCACAAGCACGCCCATGCACCTCACTCTCATGGACTCTCAACTCCACAACATCATGAGGACCAGGGGACGTAACACAAGGTTATATACAGCTCGGGAGAAAAATTAAGAGATCACTGCACCTTTTTCTTTCCTTTCCAAAAAAAAAATTGAAAAGGAAAGTTTTGAGTGAGGAACAGAAGCGTTCAATTTGCAGTGGTCTCTTAATTTTAACCCTTCTGTTCCTCACTCAAAACCTTCCTTTTCAACTTTTTTGTAAAGGAAAGAAAAATGTGCAGTGGTCCCTTAATTTTTTGAAGGAGGAAAGTATCTGGTTTCACTGTATATTCCATAGAGAAACTTAAAGAAAATATACATTCTAATAAATCAATTAGTGTCATTTTTGTTGAGAACTGTTTTCTTCATTGCATTAGTTGAAAATACGTTATAACATTAACTGGAAACGAGGGCATGTGTGGGGTTTGCTTGTCAGTAAGTATTTAGAAATTGGTATGAGGAACTCCTTAAGGACATTGATTTTCTTTGATGAACAAATATTTTGCTATTATATTCAGAAAGTTTCATGACCTGTGAATGCTGAAACTGTACAAATAACTTAGCATAACCACTCCTCTTAAACAATGTTACAATTAAAACAGTTGGCATAGTAGGAATTTGCTTGACAAATCGTACAGTGACATTGTGCGATGGCATCTTTTTCATTGCATCGGTCGACTTTAAACAGTAGCTATCCGAGTCCATGCCAACATGCAGTATTTCTACCCCACCCAGTAAAGACTTTTAAACATAGCTGTAAGTGCTGCCTCATATGGTGTTATTTTCAGCAGACAGAGCAATCTAATAGGCTGAGTTTAGTCCTCTGCCGTTTTCTAAACAGAATGCTTGGTAAGAGAACCAGAGTCTACCATTGGACAGGATGGACTACAGTTTGGAGAATAAGAAACCGCATCAGTGATCCTCAAGAGGATTCCTGACTTCTCTGGTCAGGTTTTATGTAAAATCTGTTAGTCAGGCCCCATCAGGATCAATGTGCATCTCACCACTAACATCTGACAGACCTGCAGAGTTCAGGCTGTCAGTCTAATGAGACCTCATTAAAATATGTGGTGGAGGATAGCTACAAATCCAGTAAATCATCCTTCTATTATCAGAACATCAAAATATGTAATCCCACGTACCTCCCTTATCTGCTGTTCAATATTTAAATGAGCATACCTGTTATATTTTTTATTGTTGTTGCAAGACAATGGGAGAAAAAGTCCAGCAGGTATTTTCTACAATAGAATGTTGAAAGTAAGATGTGTCCTGATGAAAAATATATTACCCAGATGAACACAGGGCCAAATGCCACACTGGATGTATAAATTTCAAACAAAGTCATCTTTTCCACTCTTCATAGGGAAAGGAAGCCCAATGGCCCTTGCAAGTCTATGGGGTGAGGTGGAACTGGGTAGATATTATGCATATTTTCTCATGCATGAAACGTTTGATCTCAAAGGTTTTCTGTTGCCAGAAGTAAAAAAAAAAATGTATGAATAGAATGGAATGTGTTTCTTTAGGCTTTAGCCTTTGCCAAAGTTTGAAAAAAATGTGTGTTTAGAAGGAATGTAGGGAAAATTGAGTAGCACACCTGTACTTCAAAGATTAGGCGTTTCTTAACTGAAACATGGTATAGCATACCAATATTGCCTAATGTGATGTCACTAGCTTTAGCATGGCTATGTCCATCTCCTTTCTGAGATGCTGTGCATTCACCTTCAGCATGAAAGCAATGCAACTCAAATAAGGAATCAGATTCATTTCTGAAGAGGTTGTAAACATAGTTTTCTGAAAAGGCCCCCAGAAAATATTGCTCAGCTTTAGAACAATTGCCTCTACCATATTAATTTATGTATTTATTGTAAACAACTTTTTGGTTCTTTAAAATGTAAATCCTTGGTCTGCACCAACCATTTAACTACTATAACAATCACCCTTACAAAAAATATATAAACAACCAAAAAGACAGACTTCACCTGACCAAATGCTGAGGTCCGTAGGTTAATCCAGAGGAATAATCCAACAGGAAACACTATTATGAGATACAACATAAATCCACTATCACAGAGACATGGAAACTGTTCAGACAATAGGTATTTGTCCAAAACCATTGTATGAGAAACTAGACACAGTAACCTGTACTTCAATAGGGGATTTGTAGTTTCACCTGTTTATGACTTCAGAATAAACATTGCTCATTTAATGTAATGAAAAGGGAGAAAGCACTTATAACACATTTCGACAAGATAATGCTAAACAATATTGGAATGTTGTTAAATAATTATACATTATATTTATTTTTGAGAGGTAAAAGCTGTAAGTCCATTCTGGATATTCTAAACTGCATAATTGCTCTGAGAGTATACTGATATAAACTGATTGCTGAACGTAATGCCATGTTGGACTGTGCAGCTTAACCTTAAGATTGTGCACCCTTGAAAGGGGGTATCAGCTTAATCAGAGATACTCAAGTAACAACACTGTGAAGAGTCTGAACTTATATAGGTGTCCTAACTCCTTTATAAGTTTTTAAATTGCTAGCCACAATAAGGATTTAGCCTACGATGGGCCTATTTTTATTACTAGAAATGAAAGACTTTTATTCTTAAGGTGAAACTAGAAGAAACTAGCAATCCGCCACTGTAGCTGATGGCTATAGTGGCTAGCTTCTTATACACTCAGCTGTCCAGGTAGGCCTAGTGCAAACCCACCTCCCCCACCTGCCGGCACTTACTCCATTCATTCTCCAAACAGCATTCTTCAAGTGGTAGTGCACGCAGAATGGATTATAAAATACAACAGGCCTTAGAAATGTTATACTGCAGTGTTAATTGTCATTGTGTACATGTGACGGTGTGACACTACAGTTCCAATAGATTCAACAACAGCCTAACTCGGGAGAATACACACTTATGATTGGTTGCCCTAAATGTGTTTGTCTCCTTGTTTACTTTGACCAGGGAGACATTCTTCCAGTACCTTTGATGTGAGAACTGCTGTTTGGAATGGGAATGCAGCGCCATGTCCCATAAAGCAGTGGGGCACGCAATCATAATTAGTGGAGATTTGCGAGGGGGGATTCAGCTCTGATTATGGCCGGCCCGTCCAAAAATCCCCCAGTCTGTTGCGCTACTTGGCTCCCGGTGTCGTAAAAGGAGAATATGGCCACCTTAAGGTCCATTGCGAACCCAGCCCAAATTATTCTCCAGCCAGTGATAAGCAGCTTTGTGATGATATGTTGACAGGGAGTGTGCCCATCTTGCACTTTGATGCCAGCAACAACGGTGCAGAGCTGATTTGGAAATACGCACAGATGGGGCCAAAGGGTGAGACTGGGCAATCCCATAGCACCCGACCAGCAATGTTGCAAACAAAAGCTAGGGAGAGATGAGTGGGCACACATAAGCCTTGTGTGTGAGGGAATGCAGAGTCCACCTCGCGTTGTTCCATACTGACGCAGGTCTCACTCAAAGCTGTGAGCAGACGTAGGCTTGGCAACAGTACCGAGAGAAGTGAGAGAGAGAAGAAAAAAAACATTGCTGCACTCCTCTGCACCAGTCACTGTGAACAACAGCCAAGGTTTAGACTGGGCAGTACTCAAACAAGCTGCAGAACACATCTAGGCTATTAAATATTTTTCTATTTGTTTTCACTTTCAATAGATTGGTGTCTTGCCTTATCTTGGAACTACTGTTTTTGATTTGGTAGTCGTTCATTTTGCAAAGGGCCACAAACCACGATTTCGTAAACTCATCTAGTATGTCATCTATTTACATTATGTTGGTTCTATGTGGTAACAAACTCACACAATATCACAAAAAAATCGTAATGTATTCCACCCACGCTGAGACCGGTGGGAATTGTGTCAGACAACTTCTTGTAGACAGTTTTGATTTGAGCTGGGGATTGGAATGTCTCTTTAACAACCCTTGACCGTGAGACCAGAGGGGAGCTTTCAGACATGCTTCTCAAAACTAAAACAACCAACAATAAATCTATATCCAGGTCCAATTTGTGGAGTTAATTTGACAAGAGACGGGACAGAGTTGAATAAGCGTGAACTGTAGAATATAAATGAAGGAACCAGGCCAAAGAATCTCAGCGCAAATCTGCTACATCCAAACAGGCTTCAGTGGGAGATCAAAATCCTACTGTTGACATTCAGCTACAAGAGAAGTTGTCAGTCGCTCTGGATAAGTGTTTCAGCTAAACGATTAAGAGCCTCTTTAGCGTGTTTTATACTACGATAGTTTTATTTTGACTAATGACACTTGATGCCATATTTGTATCTGAGATACATTTTTCTATACCACGTATACCATGTATAGTGTAAACAGGTGAAAATGGCAGTTGTTGTAGGTCGCTTACTGACATCATGCTCGATGTGTATTGGAGTGCAATCAGCAGTTACATAGGAAGTCTGGTTCTGTAAGTCCTTCCAGCTACATAAAGAGAATCAGAAAAAAAAAAACTCTTGTTGGTAAGCAAAAGCAAATAAAAACATCTCTCACTGGCACTGAAACAATTGTATTATCACCAGCAACAACACTTGTTCGACAGAGAGCACCTTGATTGTTACTGTACCAGGTGTAAACATGTCAGTGAGTTTGTACGCCCTCCATGTCAAGGGTCTGGCCAAAGCTCTGCGCATGCATGTGTTTCACCTTATGGCACCGGGAGAGTGTTGGTAGTGGGAATCAAATAATCAACTGTCAAGCTATAGCTGATTATTTTATAAAGCTATTTGGTAACATGTTTTTTGCAGAATTAGTTATTACACAACTGGAACAAGGAACTGACTTACTGAATGCTATTCCTCTACTGATCGTACATGTACAAACACGTTTTGCTATTTGTAGAAGTAGCATCAGTTTTGTAATTTTATGTTGGATATGTTTTGCAATTTTATGTTGGAAACTCAACAGATTATGTGAATTACATTGTTTATTACAACATTGCACCGTGTACAAAATATAGCGAATAAACATAATGTATATTATGTATGTTTGCTTGTATATATTTATTATTGTTTGGCCTTATTCAATGTATTAGTTGTATTAGTAATTTTATCAGTGCTGTTTATCCTGTCAATTAATGTTTTTTTTTATTTATTTATTAAATATAGGCCTAAGTTGATGTGCAAATCTTTTATTTTGGTTATTATTTCTTTTTTTGTTATACTAAAACTTCTACTACCACTACTAATTGTTATTAGTATTATTGTAGTTGTTGTGTTATTATTATTATTCAATTTTCTTTGCCTTACTATTCTTTCTACAAAGTATTTTCTTATTTTCCTCAATATGTTTTTCTCTTTTATCCCCAGTAGTTAATGACTGTGTTACTATGAGCATTATTATTTTTACAAGGTTCTTGTCCTAGATTAAAGTGGTCAACACAGGTTTTAGCGTGTATTTACACGTGCCAAGGTCATAAGAGATGTTCACCTGTTAACTAACTAACAGATGACATCCCTAGGTGGAGTTTATAATTTTAACAGTTTTGAAAGCTAATGCAGTGCTCAAGTGTTCAAAATGTCATGTAATAGAAAACTTAGGCTTTGGACTTTGTCCATTACCATATTGGACACTTTCTCACTTTCTCACAAGGATTTGCCACAAATAATTTAAACAGCAATCCCTAATTACCACTTTATATTTACATAATGTATTTTTTTTGGTAATTTAAAACCCACACCTCATCTGGCCACTGCAATGGGGAAACACATCGTGGGAAAGTGATAACTGAAAGGCAACATTTTAATTCCAATGCATTATTAAGAACAGGTACGCAGACAGTCCTGAAGTACCACAGCCAGCACTTTGTATTCAAAGCCGCAGTCAGCCAATGCAGTTGTATTACTTTCAGTTACAGCTCATGAATAACATCAGGCAGACCATGAAGTGCATGGAAATGGAAAATGTGATAACTATGAGGGTGTACCCAGCCACTGTTTGAAGTACATTTGAGGCACGGATCTTGAAATGTGTGTAAAAGGAAACCCTGAGTGTGCTTGCTTTTAACTAAAGCATACAAGTTGATCTAGGGTACAAACAGTCAAGAGGTGATGATGCTAATGAGGTGGGTGTGGTATGTTGTATGTATAACATGGTCTCATGCTGTGTCACAGCGTCAAGGTTCTTGTCCTAGGGTGGCTTATTTTTTGGCGCGAGGGGAGGGGGGGGGGTTGGAGTCATTGTGCGTGTGTGTGGTCCTGTGAATGTGGTTTTAATTACTTTAAAAATAAACAAAATCCATGACGGCCAATATATGGACCAGTGACATGAGCTTGTTTCATTTTGCCCATTTAATTTTTTTTTTTAATAAACCATTATTATTTTGGTTCAACCTCATAGAAATTGTTTGATTTGAAATCCAAACATTTGGAGTGTAGCGCAAAAATACGAAAGATATGCTTCACTCTCCCAGTAATTAGACAATATGATTTCTTTGCACATCAGAAATTTTCTATCAACAATGTAGTTTCTAGAAACAGATGTCTGATGCTTAAATTTTTTCATGATTTCATAACATTTAGTCCAATAACCTTACTGATTTCACAGACACTCTTATCCAGAAAATAATGTTACATGCCATGCTTAGGGGCACATTGACAGATTTATTTAACTTCATTTGACCTTTAATCATATTTTGGATATTTACTAGTAGCTTGGAGATTTCCTTGTAAGTATTCTAAGCTTTTATTTGAGGATATTATGTAGTACACATTGGTGTCACCATTTGGAGATGACAACAATTTTTTTTTTTGTAACATTATGTTTAGTGTTTGGATGCATATCTTTTGAATGCACTACCGGTCTAAAGTCTGCAAATCATTGACCCCTGTATCCTGTACTTTTTTTGTCATATGTAAAGCAAACGACAATAATGTTCAGTTGGATTTAAATTCGGAGATTGACTTGGCCATTCAATGAATTCCCACATATTGGCCCATACTTGCCATGGCAGTACGTTTGAGGTCATTGTTTTGGTGTACGATGAATTTGGAGGCATTTCCTAGTAGATATTTCTCACTTCAGAATGTTTTTTGTTTTGCCGTCAGCAGTTACCTCATCGCTGAAGACCAGTGAACCAGTTCTAGAGGCAGCCATACATGCCCAAGCCACCAACATCCTGTTCGCTACATTTCACAGATGAAGTGGTGTGATGATAACCTTTTCCAACTAATGGTTAGTTTTTGTTCTAAGGTGTTTTGTGGGCCGTGTTGATGCTGAGTGTGTGCAGTCCTATGGATATGGTTTTCGGAACTCTAATATTAAACAAACCATTTTTGTTCTCTCCACTATCCTCTCCCCATAGTACATGTTCACCTTTGTTTCTGTTGTCGACAGTAAGTTATTACAGAATTCTAGATTTTCAGGTACTATAACCTGCCCATACTAATTACCTACTGATTTGCACCTGGCAGTCCAGCCTCTGTAGTTCTGCTGGTGTAGGCTGGTGTGGATGGTAGTGCCTCTCACATCCAGGCTTACCTTCCGGAGAGTGTTCCTGATCTTTTGAAAATGTTTTTTTTTCTTTTGCTGTGGCTAATCTTTCTAGTGCTTTTTTATATACAAAACATATGTCTTTGGTAAGCCTAAATCATTGGCTCTGTTTCAGATTATATATATTTTTTTGCTCTATAGTCACTTATTTTGATTTCGAAAAAAGAAAATGGAGAGCATATAATCACTACTAGACAGCTCTCTTGCATGCCCAAATTGTCAGAACACACCTGAAGAAATAGATATTAAAAAAGGGAGAATATAAAAAGTGAGTATATAAATGATGAAACCAAAATGCACACAAATACCCTAAAATAAAATCTCAGATTCTGTGATTCTATATCTCATGCTAATAATTAGATTTCAAATCCAAACCTTTGGAGGATATAGCCGGAAGAGACAATTCTTCGCATTTTCAATCTTCAACACTGTGGTCAGTGAAGTTCATTTCTTTCATTATTTTCATTTTTTTCTTTCATAAAACATTGGGTAAAAATCAAGAAGTCTGATAGTGTTTGATTGCCAGCAATCCTCCAGCAAAAACAACACATGGAAAGGTATGATGTCCAAGCAGATTTTAACCAGACTGTTGATGACCTCAATAAATACATGTTTTCTATTATTCACTCTTTCTGAATAGTTAAGTTTTGAGCAATGTCCTAAAGTACAAATAACTGCATTTAAACCATATTAAAGGATCAACATGTATAGACAGTGTCGAAAACTTTATCTGCACTAATGGTGGAAGGATAGAATTTTATAATATTTGTACAAAAGTGCACCCAAAAATGCAGACTTTCTAATCCGGCTTTTTTAACAAATAGAATAGCTGCACCACGTCCTTCTCTTTAATCTGTGTCACTAAGAGACATGATCTTCTCCTCAAGCACAAACAAAATACATCAATTATTACCATATTTCAAAAATACAACACAGTTCACTTATTTCCTCACTTGATCAGAAATTAAGCAATGAATAGATCTAAATCACTAGATTGAAATAATAGTAATAATAATAATAATTAATAATAATATACAGATCTGGAAAAAGTTAAGAGACCACTGCACCATTTTCTTTCCTTTCCAAAAAAGTCGAAAAGGAAGGTTTTGAGTGAGGAACAGAAGGGTTAAAATTAATAACTAATAAATTATAACCTTTTTACTGCTTTTGTACGGTGTTCGAACAAAAATTGCAAGAATTGATATTATAATGGACAAATAATGCATATTCAGTTTCTATCATCAGTTTCCATATATTAGATTTAGAAACCAAATACAGTATATAACCAAGTTTTGAGAAATAATAGTCACTGCGGTGAATAATAATAATTAAAAACAATTTGTCTTTAACCTTACACTGTCTGGTGCGCCATTGCTAATTATTGCAACAGTAGGTCTACATGCAAATAAGCTATTTTCCCACATCTCATTAACTTTAAACTGGGTGTTTCTGTTTACAGGCTGTAGCAAAAGTCACACTTTAGTTCACAAAATTCCCCTGAATGTTTTCCTGCAGTTGTAATTACGATACAAAACAACACATTAATTAAACAATTTTTTTGGAGAACTATGCACTGCAATGTACATACAATGTCTTGGCATTTAGTTCTGCTTCTCTGGGGTAACTCAGTGCCATCACCTGATCTTGTATACGATACCACCAACCATAACATCACCATAATATTATTAATAGCAATCCCTACTGGCAATTAGCACGGTATGCAGTACTGATCCCCCCACAAGAGGAAACACAGAACCAAACAGGTGGAGGCAGGGGTGGTGGGTGGGTTTGGACCTGTGTATACTACAACCATCAGCATGTCAGACTAAATAACCTGATGGTTAAATGGGCAGGTATGAATTCAGATACTGTGATAGGAGCAATCTGACATTAACTGATGCATTGCTGGCCAATTACCACTCAGGTTTCCTGTGGCGGAACTGTCTATGTCATTATATCTTCACTTTGAGTTCATACCTACCGTGAACTTGTCTCTTTCTAAGTTGTACAAATCAACAAAAGATTGTAAGGACACAGCCAGAGCGAGAGATGAGCTAAAATCTAAAAAATGTAGCCAAACTACATACATAGCACCCTCCTTCTTGCTATCTAGACTGTTTTCACCCTGGCTAAATAGCTAGCAAAAACAGATTTAGTCATATCATATACTCATTCATGATTAACAAAGGCCTTTTTGTTGATTACATTTCTTTTTCAGGCTTATTTCATTTATTTTAGTCGATGTATTCATATGACACAATGTGTATTTTTAAATTACTGAAGTGACTGGATGCAAACCAGTGTTTACAAACAAACACCTGTTGTACTATATTGGTGAATTTTTCATTCGTTGAACTGCATCAATCTGTTCTGCTCATAATAATGATAGTAGTAATAATAATAATAATAATGTTTAATTGATTTGTCCATAAAGCTTATTTTCTTCACAATACTTCTAATCTGTTCAACAACACCAATGTCTAGCATAATGTTAAGATTGGGGTTACATTCCAACACACTCCAGATCTTAGATTCATTACCCCCCTCAAAAAAACTGTTTGCTTGGCTTTTCTGCAGTTAAACATTTCAACACACAGATAGACAGAGGAGCCTATTAGACAAGGATGTTTGGCCAGAAACTAATAAGCAACTTGTTTGAATGCAAGAACTTCTCCACTATGTCTTTCTGGATAAGAGTGTCTGTTTACAAATGATTAAAATGTAAAATAACAGGACACTGAAATGGGAAGATGTTTGCAGAGAGAACACTATGGAAGCCTTATTTATCGGTGACAGATATAATTGGAAGCACCTTAGTCAGGTATGCTTCAAGCACTCGGCTGGCAAACCTCATTATCTGTGCCCTGGATACGTTTGAAGTCTGCATAGCAAACTCCAACGATCAAAACTGGGGTAAGGTTTAAATCATCTCTATTCATTTGTTGAAAGGAATCGAGAGCATGTCAAAGTGGTTCTGGCATTGCTTTAAGCAGAAGGGGTTGGTCTGCCTGGTTTTAAGACCTTTTCACTGAAAGAATCACTGCAAACCTCATGTAGTCATTTCGTATCTCAGCTGAGGATGATTTATTTACAGTACAATGGTCATTCCGCATTGGCATTGGGAAGAGATCAGGGATTCACATCCCTTATCAAGGTTTTGGACAACTGCATCCCTGACATTTTCTTTAACATCGATAGACTTCTTATTTTCATCATCTCTCTACAAATTCCTGTAGTCTTGAGTGGCTTTTCTTTGCTACGGGCCGGATTAAAACATCCACCTGATCTTGCTTGCCAACTGCATGTCTCAACAATCTAAGTTAGCTATTGTCTTTTGAAAAAGGAACTCGATGACTTTTTGGATAATGATCAAATAATATTTATCTTCAAAACCAAGCATATGCCTTGTTATGTAAAACATGAAAAACACAAGAAAGGTAAACACTGAACACTGTTTACTTTCAGATTTCCCTTTTTTTGCATGCTTTGATAGGTCAGACCTATGTTTTTGATACAAAGTAAGCTACCTCATACCTGCTGTGGTATTATGTATAATGATTTCATGTTTGAAAGCCTTTTGCCTTTTCAAAGTGAGCTGGGCCCATACTTTTTTACCTTAATGTTAGGCTACAGGGTTTCAAGTTTTCAAGCCATCCTGGTTTTATATGTTTATTGACTCAAGTGGTCCTTTTGAGCTTAATCAAAAATACTTTCACGTTTTCAACTGTTGCCACACCGGGTATTTCTCCCTTTGCTTCGCTGTGCATTTTCAGTTTTAAGTTTTGAGTTCTGACACATTTACAGTGTCACGTGTCTAATGAGTTACATTATGCAGTGTGGCACTGATTTTCACTGAAATATGTCAGAGTATTATCGGTATATTTTAGCTGAAGAGTGTTGGCCCAGACACTGGCTTATCAAATGCCGAATAGCAATTTCTGCCCACGCCCCTGATTTAAAAGGATAACAGTTCATCGCAATATGAAAACACACCAGGGGCTAGTTGGGAAATGTTAAAGGATAATGGTGTAACTGCAAACAGATAATGTTGCATTTTCCATCACCGTGTCTGTGTTGTTACATAGAGCAAACGTTTCTGTTTCCAGCTAACACACAGTGGACCCAATGGGCTAATTTGAATTTCAGGAAAGGGTTGCGAATTACATTGTAACTATGAATAGTAACTAATGGTAATTGCGTGTCGATTACCAAGAAATCATACTTCTTACCTAGTTATTACCCTGTTATTACTAAGCTGAAATGTAACGTGCTAACACAATAGTTTCATGTTGCCATTTGTTTTCTGCTTTTACACAAATTGTTTCAAGTTGTGTGCTTTTTTATTGACCTCAGTAAAAGTTTTTGAGATTTTTATATAATCTCTTGCTCATTAATTCAGTGACAGTTGACCGATACTATGAATATCAGTTCTAGTGCATGCCAAGTGAATAGTGGTACATTGCTCCTGGTCAGAACCATCTCCATCACTCTCTCTTTCATTCATTGTCAGTCACAAAAACAAACACAAAAACACTGCCTACTCACAGACACACACGGACAAACTCTGTACTGCCCCTGGGCCATGGATTTGATGTAGTGTGCTAGAATCTAGACCTAGGCCATCCTAATTACAACATTCTCAGTATTGTTGATAACCCATGTTGGTAAGGCCACAAAGAGCTAATTATCAGCTGGTCCCAGTTCACACTTTTCGCCTGGATCAAAAACCTTCTTGTTGAGCATCCAACATTTGTTTTCATCTTGATATCATAAAGCTATCAGATCTGCTGTAATGAAATACTGTAGATATGGCCGAGTGACGGGAAATTGAATGAATTGTAGACTAACAACTGGTGTATGTGTGCCAGTCTCTTATTGTGTTTGGTACCTGCCTGTGAGTTCCTATGTGTATTGACAGTATGCTCTTTCTATTATTGCTTTCAGATAGACACTGCAGGTTTGTTGTATTACTGTTTTCACAAACAATTATTTGGTAATGTTTTTACGGTCACCGTTTATATGTGGAAATGAGTGCTCCAGTGTTAACAGTAGGCCCGTTTTACACAGACATTGTGGTACATGATGGAAAATCTGAGAGAAGCATTTCCGCCATGCGTCCAGGGAGCCTTGTTGCTTTGCCGAATGTTCTGCTGTACTGTAGTACAGTGACCAGCAAAGCAATAGCTTAATAACTAGTAAATAGTCTACTAGTGGCTAACAATTTAATATAGTCTTGGCATTAATGAAATGTATTATTATCAAGTTTTGTGTTAACTTTTGTAGTTGTCTATGCTTTTCAAAAACAATTAAAATATAACATTATTGTCGGTGAGTTGTGCTTAATTTCATACCATTTGATATTAACTTAACTAGTTGCCCAGGTATGCAAGAATGAAGATGAATGACTGATTAGTTTTTGAAAGGGCAAAGATGTAATGTTACATTTAAAGCCCTTTGCTTAGCTTGGCAAACTTGCTGCTGATGAAGCACTGTTAACTGGTTTAATCACTATAATATATTCTGTGCTTGAATGCATGGTTGCATGAATGAATGTTCTTTGTCATATTTTTTGGGACAGCAAATTTTGAATCATCCACGTTTATGTTAATGATTCGACCATTGTGAAGGCATCTGAAGGTGTTCTAATGTACCCAGAAAGGTCCAAAATAACCTTTTATACCTGCCACTTTCCCTGGTCATTTTGGGGCAAGTGGTAGTTAGTTCCTACCTTCCTACTTCTAACAGGAAACTGTGGAGAAATATGACCGTTCAATTGACTCAATAACATAGGCTCCAGTGACCACATTGTGAAAGTCTGACAGTGTGATGGGGTGTCTTTGCACATCAGACATTTTCCATCACCAATGTAGGTCCCAGAAAACTGATGTCTGCCGCATCAGTGGATACAATCATGTCATAACTTTTGGTATAACGAAAACAGATGCTACATAGCAGGTGGTCGTGACTGATCTCCTACCTGACAAAGCTCATAAACCTTAATCACTGTTAACATTCAGAATAGAGTTATTATTATAATCATTTAAACTAAAACCACAACAACAGGATGACACTGATCCAATCTAAAAACAACCCCCAAATCATTCTCACCACGAAGCAAATACAAAATGCTTACATCCTGCTGTGAAAAAAACATAAGAACCTAGTGTTAATTGAAATTAGAAAAAAATATACCCTACAACAAACAACTCATTGGCATTTACACCTTTTTAATAGCTAGTATCCTAGATAATTATCCATTAACCGTACTGCTACATTCTGATAATATTTATGTAAGATGTTGGTGAAAATAAGTATATATGTTATCTGATTGTTAAAGAGGGCTTGTTTATATCCCAGTTTAAGAAGTGCTAAGTGTGCCCCTGAATGGCCCAACGGTCACTCCAATTAGCTGTGTCATGGCAAGAGCTCGGAATCTTTCTTCTGGATTAGCCCCAGGGGTTCCGCTGAAAGCAGTGCGACAGGCCAGCAGTTTGGATATGGTTCTTTGTCTTGTTGCACTTTAGCAACTCCTTGTGGCAGCTTGGCCACTTCTGAGCTCAGTCAAGGTAGAAGTTTGGACACTGGGTTCCCTCGCGTGTGTACAATTTCCAGTGTGGTCCTGTTGAGCGAGTAGTGTGAGAAGAACAGGAACGACATTGGATGTTCTTCAGAGGACACATATCTCAACATTGACAGTACCAATTACCCTGAACAGTTCTAGGAGTTATATATATATATACACCGATCAGCCATAACATCATGACCACTGACAGGTGAAGTGAATAACACTGATAATCTTGTTATCATGGCACCTGTCAGTGGGTGAGATATATTAGGCAGCAAGTGAACATTCTGTCCTCATAGTTGTTGTGTTATAAGCAGGAAAAATGGGCAAGTGTAAGGATCTGAGCGACTTTGACAAGGGAAATTGTGATGGCTAGACGACTGTGTTAGAGCATCTCCAAAACTGCAGCCCTTGTGGGGTGTTCTTGGTCTGCAGTGGTCAGTACCTATCAAAAGTGGCCCAAGGAAGGAAAAGCGGTGAATTGCCAACAGGGTCATGGGCGGCCAAGTCTCACTGATGCACGTGGGGAGTGAAGGCTGGCCCGTGTGGTCCGATCAAACAGACGAGCTGCTGTAGCTCAAATTGCTGAAAAAGTGAATGCTGGTACTGATAGAAAGGTGTCAGAACACACAGTACATCGCCGTTTATTGCGTATGGGGCTACATAGATGCAGACCAGTCAGGGTGCCCATGCTGACCCCTGTCCACTGCTGAAAGCGCCTACAATGGGCACGTGAACTGGACCACGGAGCAATGGAAGGTGGTTGCCTGGTCTGATGAATCATGTTTCCTTTTACATCACGTGGATGGCCGGGTGCGTGGGCATCGCTTACCTGGAGAACACATGGCACCAGAACGCAGAATGGGAAGGAGGAAAGCAGTGTGAAGTTTGGGCAATATTCTGCTGGGAAACCTTGGGGTCTGTCATTCGTGTGGATGTTACTTTGACACGTACCACCTACCTGAGCATTGTTGCAGACCATGTGCACCCTTTCATGGCAACGGTATTCCCTGATGGCATTGGCCTCTTTCAGCAGGATAATGCGCCCTGCCACAAAGCAAAAACTGTTCAGGAATGGTTTGAGGAACACAAGAATGGATTCAAGGTGTTGACTTGGCCTCCAAATTCCCCAGATCTCAATCCAATCGAGAATCTGTGGGATGTGCTGCACACCATGGAGGCCTCACCTCGCAAATTACAGGACTTAAAGGATCTGCTACTAACGTCTTGGTGCCAGATACCACAGTACAACTTCAGAGGTCTATAGGAGTCCATGCCTTGACGGGTCAGGGCTGTTTTGGTGGCAAAAGGGAGACCTACACAATTAGGCATGTGGTCTAGAACAACAGTAAACATGAAATACAGTGTTTAAATTATTATTTATTTTCTGATGCAAAACGTTATCCTACACCAACTGGCCCTTTTTGAAAAAGTGATCGCCCCCTTATTTGCTCAGTCAAACCATTAACTAAATTAAACTGATCACTGGATTCAGTTACAGCAGACACACTCAGGCTTGATTTCTGCCAGTCCTTTTCAATCTAAACATGACTTATATAGAACCTCACCATCAGTGTGAAGTAGGCTACAAGGTCTGAACAGGCAGCAATCGCGAAATATTTCGGAAAATAATTGTAAATAAGTTGTTGAGATTCATCAGTCTGGAAAGCAAACACAGTACTTCACAATAAGAACATAATTCCAACAATCAAACATGGAGGTGGTAGTGTAATGTTGTGGGGTTGCTTTGCTGCCACAGGGCCTGGAAGTCTTGCAGTCATTGAAGGAACCATGAATTCTGCTTAGGGCCCGGTTTCCCAATAACGTGGCACTTACGACGGTTTAACGATGCAAATAGACTTAAGATGGACTTTATTATGACGAGCTTATGCCTGTTTCCCAGCATGTTGCTCGTTATAATGTGTACGGCATGTTATAATGTGTTGGAATGGAATTAGGCCATGTTTGGGGTTTGGAATGGAATTAGGTCATGAATAACCTACGTTTTAAAATTTAGCCTATTGCATTTTGATAGAGGTTGATTACTTATCAGAAGCATATAATATTGCTGGCTATGTATTCTACTACTACTTCTATATCATTAGGAAAATGTTAAACTCAAAGAAGTAGTGAAATTTAGGGTGGATGAAACATTATACCCAACCAATGGGGTGGACTTCAGCCAATCACAATCATATCTCTGGAAATCGATCATGTGACATCAAATTAACAGTTCCAAAGGTAGATATATAGAATATGTTACTAAAGGCACCAGTACTGATCCATCAAAGACAGTCGCCTACCAGTAGCCTGCGATGCGGGGTTTCAAACTACTGAACGTTAATTTTGAACACTTCTAAATAATTCTTGTTTTACGTATGTGTTTTTTTTACGTGTGTTTTTCTTTATACTCCGTTGACAATTGCATTCAATTACATTCACATCCACTCATGCACTTATTATATAATTTCTCTAAATAAATTGGTCTCAATCAAAATTGTTTTGTGCCTGTTGCGATGGACTAACGAGGGGTCCGAAGCAGAGGCATTGCTAGGATCACCATACATTCGGGGCTCAGCCCACACACCCAGCCCACCACCATACATTCGGGGCTCAGCCCACCCACCCAGCCCACCACCATACATTCAGGGCTCAGCCCACCCACCCAGCCCACCACCATACATTCGGGACTCAAAATAAACAAAGGTTATTGTTAAAGGTTAAGGTTTTGGAGTGGCCTAGTCAAAGTCCTGACCTGAACCCCATCGAGATGCTGTGGCAGGACCTTAAGAGAGGTTCATGCACGAAAACCCTCCAACATCGCTGAATTTCAGCAATTCTGCAAAGAAAAGTGGGCAAAGTTGTTGCTGTTGGTGCTGCTTAAAGTGGCATAAGCAGATATTAAGGTAAGGGGGGGGGGGGTTCACACAGGGCCTGAAATACTTACAATTATCGTTTCAACATTGAATTTGGTGTTTACTCAGGTTCTCTTGGTCTTATATTATTTGTATGAAGACATCATTCAGTCTAAGAAATAGGCAATAAAAGGGGGCAAATACTTTTTCAAGGCACTGTACTTATACCGTTTAATGTCTCCAGAAAAATACCCTTGTTAGTTATTGGATCAGTAAGGCCAAGTCGGGGCAGGTTTATCCTTGTTATTCTATCAGTTTCTCACATTAGGCAGTTCCTCACAATTCAATTTACAGACACAAAACCATCCCACCGTGATGAACAAACAAATAGTCTGTTAAAGTGATATTTCACTGACACCACCTGTTTCAGTAGCATCTGAAGTTACTCCTATATGGCATGACATTACTTCAATGATAAACAGTGGATAGAAACATGATAAGTGTAACAATATTATGTTCGGTTTGAATTTATAACATAGTTAAAGTAATGCACAATTAGCTGGCACCTAAGGAAGAAGATGAGAGGCTTGTGTCTTTTATGAATTCAGATAAAACATATTTTTCAAAAGGCAAGCCAGGATTTAAATAAAACGCCCTACTCTGCATTTCAGTAGGCAAGCCATCAAGTAGTACTTCCCATATTGGAACACAAACCAGAAAGCTTGCTCATCAAATTGTGTTGCTCTTCTGAGGTGAAATACTTAACATATTCAAGGATAACAAGGGACTTTAGCTATGCTAGGCAATATATGTTTCCTGTTTAAGTATTTGTGTACAGGCTTGCTTTAGATGAAAGGAGCAGCCTGATTATAAGGAATTGAACACATTTGTCAATGACAAACATGATCCACAGCCAAAATAACTATTAACAGAGAGATTTAACAATGATTTAATACAACGGTTATCACATGATGCAAGAGCTCAAGCTAAGCTGCATAGATAACACAAGCAATGCTGCATTTTCAAATTGATTTATTCCGGATTCTCCCATAAGTGTTGGAAAACACACACGCTCGTTATAGCACCCCCAGTGGCAATCGCGCTCCTGCTAATCCACCCACAGAACCCTGAGGGGAGTGAAAACTCACCTACCTACGCCTGGGCCAATTAAAACAGACTTCATATTACCATAAATCAGTGTGGGAATTTGTGCTGCACTGGTACCCCCTCCCACTTCATTGTCACAGTTTTGCCATTTCCATCTTTTGTTTAACGCAAAACAGGACCAAGATGGTGTAGGAATACTCTAATCAACCAATGGGGGCCCTGTCATCATGTCACCTTACGGACTTAAGGGAAAGTAAGAGGCTGTTTTCTTCAGTTACTTACTGATATCTATATCTCTGTCCTTTGACTGGTTTGAATGTAGTGTTCTGTACTTCGTCTGGTAGCCAGGGCCACGCTGTCTGTCCCAGTTCATTTGTTCAGTTTTTTTTTTTTAATCAATTACTGTATTAAATCATCCAAGTGTGTTGACAGCACCTGCGTCACTGGTGCTATTAGATGACATGGAAGATTCAAGGATGACAAGACCATGTTTTCTGATTAAGTTTTCCCAACAAGTTCAGAATGTAAAGCAGCCAGGGCAGAACATGTGATACATTGTCTGCTTTATAAAAGATATCCTTTCATTGTACAAATTGTCCTTCCAGTATTTGGCTTTGGTGTTTTTTTTTTTGCACAATGTAGTGAAAATGGCTGTAACATCAGTTAAGTGTTTTGGTGGGGGGCCTCTGAGGTTCCACTCTATTCTGTGTAGGCCACTAGTTTTACAAAAGTCCTATGGGCCCTGGTCAAAAGAATACAGCACACTAGAAAGGGAATATGATGCCATTTGGCATACAAGAAAGCAAAAATGGTGTTGTCCCAAACCAGTGTTTCTCAACCCTGCTCCTGGGCGCCCCCCTGCCCTGCATGTTTTAGATCTCTCCCTGCTCTGTCACACCTGATTCAAATGATCAGCTAATTATCAAGTCCTTCATGAGCTTCTTGAGCTACAGGTATGTTAGGGCAGAGAGAGATCTAAAACATGCAGGGCAGGGGGGTGTCCAGGAGCAGGGTTGAGAAACACTGTCCTAAACAATCTATATTCGCTCTTCCAGATGCAGTGTTCAGTCTCGGCTTAATCCCTGCATGCCAGCCCCAATACAGATTAAGGAAGTGCTGTGAGAGTGAAGCAAATTCAAATGCAATTTCTCTTACTGCATGGCATGGTCGGCTCATAGCTTTAATATGAAGTGCTTTCTCCACGTTTCTTGCTTATTGACCTCCTTCCGACTCGGCAGGCCTGTGAGTTTTTTAAGTCATAATATATAATACCAAGTTCTCCTGTGAGCTGCTTTAGCCGCCAACTATCGGTAGAGTGGGGGAAAATGAGAATACAGGTTGGTTATAATGAAACATCCCAGCCGACATAACACAGGCATTGCTCACTCTTTGGTATACACCTTCATCCTGGATGACACAGTAGACTGTAACAACAGCTCTGGAAAGCATTCCGAGTAAATGATACAATATTCTAACTGCATTTTGACAAACGATACAGTTAAGCTGATGATATTCTGGATCGGCGAAATGCAATTGATCATCATTTTTATCAGCCGCATGTACGTGCATGAGAGTGTTGATTAAATGACGCAGGGAGAGTATCTGAGACGCTGTTTAATGTCTTTTAGGCCTAGAGGCATCTTTCATCTTCATTTTTCTCTTGTTTAGCGGATAACACTATCCCCGGTGACACTGGAAA
This sequence comes from Esox masquinongy, assembly GCA_016801175.1. Classification (NCBI taxonomy): domain Eukaryota; kingdom Metazoa; phylum Chordata; class Actinopteri; order Esociformes; family Esocidae; genus Esox; species Esox masquinongy. Next base: position 7,977 of record JACXGI010006309.1, on the reverse strand, counting down.
CCCTTTTTCTCAAACTAAGCATTGAGTCGTAGCAGTATTTGGTGGTCTCTCATTTATTTGACTGCTTTGACAGGACATTAGCAATGGTGGGTAGGGTATCATTCTTTCAGTGGTGTTAACCATGGCGTAAACCTGTAAGCTTGTCTTCAATCATTTCTGTCACAGTACTTGGAATTGAGGCAGTTTACGACCATTTAATCATTGCTGCTTCCTCTGACACCATAAATGTCTTATATTGTCTATTCATTTCCAAACACAAAAAGGTCTACTGAGAGGCAAGGTGACCGTTGACATCATTTCACTTAAAAAATGCAATTATATTGTAGCCAGGAAATCCTCGCTTTTCACAAGTGTCATTGTGTGCATGGGCCATGACGTTTTATGATACGTTGCTGTGATATTGCATTACTTGTTATGCAAACCTAATAATAAAAATGTTATTTCGGGAACTGTACTCAGGATGTCAGTGCTAACGTGCAGAGAGGACTATGCAATTGCCAAGTGCCTTGTTTCAAATCTAGAGCATTACAAAAAAATGATTTGAACTTTGGGGTTGGTTTTGGATTAACTGAGCATGCTGCACGTAGGTCAATTTCTATGGCAGCTGGGCCAGCGTCTCACAAGTCTTTTATTTGTCTTTTAATCCTACTGAGATATTACTGAGATTTACTCACAAAACAATGTCTTGTCTTGCTCATTTTAATTCCTTGACATTTCTTAATACATCCAAGTGGAATTGAGTTGTTCTTACTGGTTTTATCATAACCTTCTTTATTCTGACCATACGCCTTGAACACCAGCTCTCTTTATGTTACGTTGGGTTAAGTGTGAGACATTCTGCTTATTACAACAATAACATGGTAGATTACATGACAAATTTGCAGTGACACTCCGGTATGTAATATGGAGCACTTCTGGAGCACTTATGGTGTGTCATCATCTGTCTCTGCCTTGGAAGGATCTTTGTAACACAATGAATTTTAGATAACTGCAATTGAACCATCCTTTGCTGTAGCATGATGCTACTTGGGAGTAGTGAGTCCACTGACTTTGGCCTTGTTCCTCAACAAAAGTTTTAATAAACAACGGGAACATTGAATGCTCCCTGCACGTAAATCTCCTATTAGCCTAGTCATATTATTGTATTGAAGATAATGTCTAGTACAGAACAGCGATGGTCAACACTGATGAGGTTAAGGGCCAACAAAACATCAGATTCAACACATTTTGCCATGGGGAGAAGCTAAAAGGTTGCCATTTCAACAATGTGTTGACATTTTTACATTCTGACAGATTTAAAAGGACATTTGTGTTTTTTTTTTTAATTGAACTTTTAAGTTTACCTTGTTTTTAAATTATGAATTGATGTGAAACATCTTTTAAGGACTTAAAATTATTTTTAGGATCAACATATTGTCAAGCTATTCCAGAGGAAGTCACTAGTGAGCTGAGGAGCTTTGCATTATTTTGTATGATATGAAAATCAAACTGATTACATGGGGACACATGCCAAAATAAACTAGCTAACCAGTCAAATACACCAAAAGCAAGACAGAATCAATAGTGGGGGGAAAAAATATAGTCTAACTGCTTTGTCACTTCCCCTAATGAATTCCAAAGAATCTGATTGCAAAACAATTACTGGAACACCGTATTGCATTTATCATTTGTCTGTTTTGATTGCTTTTTCATAAAAGCGGAAGGAGAAAGCAAAGTGAAGGGCACAAACACATCATAGCACAAATGATACCTATTTTGTTCTTCTAAACCAGATATGATTCGCTTCAGCTAATTATGGTCTCCTGCATGAATAAGTGGTATTTGCATAGCTGTCAGGCACCCTCCCATCAGCAAGGGATTTTAGAGCTTTCCTCAAAGCATGGTGCTGACAGGGTCGATTTTCCAGTAACTGTGTAGAGGTTTCCAGGGGTGTGGAACGTGACAATTTGTTAGCACCTGGATAAAACGCAAGATGATTCAATTTTTCTTTCAGAGAATGCTTTCCTCCACTCTATAGCAAAGGCACCATATGAAGACTTACTTTCTATTGTTTGAAGCAAGAAATGTGTTGTTTACCTTTGTTAGCTTATACTGTACTTATTTGAATTGTTATTTTATCACATCTGTCTGTATTTCAAAGTGAGCATTTGCTTTCATAAGCCCTTCAAGGTGAATGCTAATCTGGTTTTAGAGAAAATGATATCTGAAACAGATAATTTGTAAAAATTATGCGATATGCAATCGCGTACTGTAGATGTTGGACCTCTGAGTAGTCAATTCACTTATTTTCAAAGAGGTGTGGTTCTGTTACGCTATGTGATATTACTAATTTGCACAGACTGCTGCCTACTAGATGGCTGAATGTCACTATTTTCACATTCTACAATTGTGTTAATGCACCGTCCTTGTCCTTGGACTGTAGAAACATTCTCCCAACTTTGTTGAGAGTAAAGTTGAACTCGGCAATGGATTAATGGATGTGTTCCCAGTCAATGGATGGAAGTTGTATTTGCATGCAAAATTTATTCCAAATTAAATTATTTAAAATGCAGAGGAAACCGAAACACTTTACCCTCCAGGGCAATGATTGGATTTGACCCCGGGAGTGTTTATCTCCCCATACAGTGGGTCATTCTGTGCTGGAGCTTTTAGGTAACGGATTTAATTACATTCATAACTATGCCTTTGTTTAATTGTGTTACTTCCACGTTGTTTTCTTTGATGTGGATTTTGCTTAAGATATTCAGCAACGGGTGCTAATTGCAACATACAGTATTGTATCGCCACGTGTTACTGAAGGGACCAACCTCAATGAGACACCTGCATACATGTCATTAAGAGGTATCCTATTACAGGCCTCCCAGGTCGCGCAGATCTAAGTCTCTGCCTCTTTGGGTTAGAGCACTGACTGTGCCACTAGCTGACAACCGGCTGGAAAGCCCCATGGGCAATGCAAATGGGCCAGCATCGCCCCGGGAACCGGGAGGTGTTGTCAGCAGGGATATTCTGGTCTCATCACTCTGTAGCAACTCCCTCAGGCGACTTAGGCAACTGCAAAGCTAACTGAGGTCATCAGCTGAGTGAGCGTGTCCTCTTGCTTGACCGCGATACTTCCTTTTCAAAGTGCAGTGTGGAGAAAGGGCAGAATGGCTTGGCATGGATGCCCTTGAAGGAAGCTTGCTACAATCTTCAACTGTCCGTTGGGAGTTGTTGTAGTGACACAAGGTTGTAGAAACCATTGGATGTGATGTAATGGTGTAGGTACTGTAGAAAAAGGGAAAAGTACGTCACAATTCAATGCATTTTAAAAGCTCTTATTTCACCTGATATTTTCGGGTTGTATTTTTTAGCTAATCTTTGCTGATTGAATTCATTTAAAAAAACAAGAATTCAGCTTAACTTTATTACTGGAGGAGAATGCTTTGACGTAGGGAACAAGTCAGACCAACCTGCCCTCCTCAGAGAAGAGTACCTTTCCTAATTAGGCCATCTTCCAAGAGTTGTCAACCTTTAGTGGAAGTAGTAATCAGTTTTATTATCTAGACCCCATTTCACAACTGCTGCCTCAACAATAATGTTAACATTCAGGTTTTTACAGAGTGAAGTTCAACAGGTTAATATACTGTACTCAGTGGAGTACGCACTAGTGACAGAAGGAGATAGGCTCTATCAGGCACTAACAGGTCAGATTATAACGAGGTGAACTCTGCAGTTGAACTACGATAGTTCTATTTAGATTAGCAACATTTGTCGACAGATTTGTGTCGCATGCAAAAACACAATTATAGTCAACAGGTGCCAATGTCAATTGTCGCATGTAACCTTCTGAGGGAACATGTGACAGTTTTTCGACACGAACAACGGCTACTGGGTTCTAAAGTCTTGATGTCTTGCTGTGGAATGAGCAGGGACGTAGAAAGTCTGGGTCCAAACTCCTTGCAGCTTCTTAACAGCATTAAAACAAAAATGTATTCCGGTATTGAGAAGCAACTAAGAACATTTCACACTGGCACCAAACAAATTCTCCCATAACCACCAACAGCACTTGATTTACGTAAAACAACATGTTACTTACCAGTTAACAACATGTTCATTGAGTTTATACCCCTTCCAGATCAGTGGTCTAGCCAAAGTGTTGCACGTGCATGTATTTTGTTTTGCGGTGTACCTGCTGTATGGTGCAGCAGTTGTCTCTATCTGCAAGTGTATAAGAAACTGTATTCAGATAATATGTAAATGTTATTTAAATGAAATAACATCATTGTTGTCTAAATAGGCTCTTTGATAGGGTTGGTGATATGCAGACCTACCTCCCATTAATGCAGCATTTAATCAGTGACAGGGATATTTACAATGGCCCTTCCAAGCATGTGATTCAAGTTCCCTGCTGGGAATCTGTGTGCAGCAAGGCATTGCTGTGTTGTACCATTGCTCTTTTCTAACAACATTATTAAGATCATAACATCTTAATCTTTCCCTGGCTCACTGCTAACTCATTACAGTATGCAAACTAATGCAAAATTGCATATTTCTCTATCAGAAAGAATTGGCAGTTGGAAGGATTTATATGTTGATCCATCATATCCGTTAATTGCCATTAAGTAGGGGTCATTGTCCTTCCTGTCAACAGCACATGTTGGCTACTTGGCCCCGCCCAGAGCACAGACTGCCTGAACATACAACCTTTTTGCTTCAGAGTTTTGAAAACCATTATAAATGGCCATCTCAGCGCCATGGAGACGCCACAAGTCACACCCCTAATTGTGAAGGGCACTGTCACTAATTTTGTGGGGGGCACTATGTACCTTACAGTCGAGCAACCGTGTGTCAGAGCAGCACACTAAAAACAGAACAGCGGGTTTCCTAAATATCTGTCTAAGAGATGACGCACAAAATAAAGAACATGCTTATCTCTGACAAAAACTCTGTACTGCTAGGTGTCTTTCTTGTCTTACTCTTAATGAGGCCTGATGTGCCATGCTACACTAATTAGCCAGACCTCCACGTCTCCATATCAATTCCCCTGTTGATCAATGGGGTGGAGACAAGCGATTTCATGTACCTGGAGGCAAAAGTGCCAGACAAGCACTTTGAGGAAATCCCTTGGTTTAATCAGAGGGACTTACATCAAAGACAAGACAAACAGATCTATACGTTGAACCGTAAAACAAAGTGCCTGGACAGGCCACGGCGGCAACACAGCTATATTGAATTCAACTTCTGCACAAATACTGGAATGTGACTGACAAAACCCATTCCTTCGTGGCAGCCAGACTTTTTTAAATTTGTGTTTTACACTTTTTGATATATATTCTATTTTGTCAGCTGCTTGATTTTTATGAGAAACAGACAAATAATGTATATTGTTAATCTGATGACCTGGATTGGACTTGAGTCCAAAACGATGTCTGCGGGATTGCAAATGTTCCGCGTTTGCGAGCTGCTGCTGTTTTGAAATGTGGGTTTGGACCGTTGAGAGTTCTATTGGAAATGGCACCACCTGGATAATGAGATGCGGAGATACCCGTGCCGGTGTCTGAGCCAAAAGGCTTACATGGCTTATCTGCAAGATGCATCGCGTCAGGGCCAAACACTGTAGAGCACGGCTTGTAGGCCACACAGGTCACATCTTGGGTCTCCCAAATTCTAGCCTCCTTCTGACCACTGTACTTCTGCATAACATATATAAGCATTTACAAATATTTCAAATAGTTCGGCATTTGCAAATATTCACCTTTATTAAAACAGGGAAATCAAGCTGAGGCCAAGGTCTCTTTTACTGTTGTGCTCAGTGTTACAGAAAAGAAGAGAGGAAGAATAGAAAACACAATGAAACACATGGAACGGAAGCATAAATATTAAGAAAAGCAAACACATTTCACAGTGAAAAGGTTTTTTGTCAGACATTTAAACTTCTTTATAGGCACCATTTTTTCTAACTTTAGTTTATTCTGCAAGGCATTCCATGAATATGGGCTTGGTTGTCAGAACCTATTTTTCCCCCATGAATTTGATATTTTTTGCGCTATAATTGCCTTGACATCCCGTTGTATGCACTGTAAAACATTGCAATTTACCGGTGGGGCTATGTACCAACAGGGCGCTGGCATAATAATTACTTTTTATAGAATCTGATTGGAGTCCACTGGCAAAACAAAACGGAACAGGATCATCATGTGCTGTACCTGCTCTTGATTCACTATGTTTTTTAAAACAATGAGTTGATAGCTGTATGAACAATCAAAGGGTAATGAGGATGAAGGCCTTATAGAGAGCCCCTCCCGAGTGCGAGGTTTATCAATTGTCTTGAAAATTAGATGACCAGATGTTTCCATGAGCTGCCCTCAGTCTAGGGACTCAAGGTCTCGCTCCATCCTGCTATCAGGTTCTAACTACAGGAAACACTCTCTGATTTCCTTATCTGTAACACTTCACCGTAAGACCTCAAATTGATGTTAATCCTCCGGTAAAATGAACTGACACAACACGGTGCCACTGAGGATACACAGCATCAATGCACAGGAATAAACAGAAACCAAAAACGCGCAGCGTACATGAGTCACGTGGGATGCCGGGGGAAACGCAGGGATTATGGGAGAAGAAAAAGCGGTGTTTTCTCAAACTGGCACAATTCCCAGCAATTGAATTCCTGAGGTGATTATCATCAGTCATTATTTATGTACAATCAACACAGGCACGCTATGCCCTGTGAATGACGAGCTGATTACGCCGTTGGGTTACAGCAAAGTCAGGTCTGAATACATGGTGACGCACCACTCGAAATGTTTCATGGACACATGTTTTGTTTCAAATTGTTTTGCATATTGTGTCTCATTCCGCCTCCCGGGTAATTAACCGTGCGTATGTGCGGCAAGTGATAAGGGGACTGCTGTTGCAGTTGTGTACATCTGCGGTGTGCTATAACATGGATTGTCCTTGATGCCGGGTGTTGGTCTGTTGTGGCGGCTATTTTTGTCTCCACCTTCAATCACTCTTGACAGTTGGCCAACAGTAACTCTTGATCTGATCCACTTCAGTATGTCTGCAACAGAGGGATGAAAAAGACACACTCAAAGCGGTCAGTTCAGTCAACAACCCTTAATTAAAACCTTAACAAAGGAATGTAACCAGTCACTATTCGCTATGGTAGCAATGACTGACCGTCCCTGATATAACACATGATAGTTATACCCATGTCCTGAGGCTATGCAGCGGCTGCTTACATGTATGTTGATTTACAAGTGTAGAATATGCTTTTATTATGCTGGCTATTGAAGTAGGCTCATGCTACATTCATAAGATATATTACATAAGAATCAATGGGTGCAGGACAGTACATCATTAATGTACATAAGTCCAAAATAATTAATGTAGAAATAAAGGATTTCAGCTTGAATCAAGAGAAAAGATGGGTTAGTCAGACGTTTCCTACTTCTTCATTTCTCATTCCATCGTGTTGTTTTTTTTTTGCTCTCTCTCTTTCTTGTTTTCCATATCTATCGGACCATTATTTGTATCCCTAAGGATTCCTAAGGAGTGCAGGCAGAGAACCTGTCTATCTGACATGACTGTGAAGGCCAAAGCAGTAATTGTCAGACGACAGAGATGGGAATGAGAGAGAGAGAGAGAGCAGAGAGGAAAGGATAGAAAACGAGGGGGTGGGAGGTGCTGTGAGAGGCAGGGAGTGGAGTGTGAGTGTGTGTGTGTGTTTGTGTGTGTTTGTGTGTGTGAGCGAGCGTGAGAGAGAGAGGGAGAGCCGCCTTCATTCCGCCACTTCTCAGTATCCAGTCTCTGAGACGACGTTCCAGAGAGGAGCTACCAGACGAGGCAAATTAGAAGAGAAAACAAAATAGCAGACGCAGGAAATGAAGGGAAATATTACACAAGTGGAGTTTGCTATCCACTTTCACCTCCGATAGGGTGGCGAGAGGTGTCTGAAAGTTTGCGCTCTTGGGGGACCTCGCTACCCCAGCACCC
>JACXGI010006308.1:6713-42641 GCA_016801175.1 Esox masquinongy | reverse complement strand
TCTCTCTGGGTCCACCTCCCTCTCTTTCTCCCTATTTCCCCTGTCTCTCTGGGTCCACCTCCCTCTCTTTCTCCCTATTTCCCCTGTCTCTCTGGGTCCACCTCCCTCTCTTTCTCCCTATTTCCCCTGTCTCTCTGGGTCCACCTCCCTCTCTTTCTCCCTATTTCCCCTCTCTCCGTCTGGGTCTCCCTCTCTATTTTTCTCTACACTTCCCTGTTTCTCTCCATCCCTCCCTCTCTCTCTCTCCATCTCTCTTTCTTTCTCTCGCCATCCTTTCCTCTCATCGCTCACTCTCTCCATCTCCCTATCTGTTTTGTTCTGGTATCACACTATTTCTATCTCTCCTGGTGTTTTGAACAACTTTTCAGTCCCCATTTTTTCTATTTTTAAATTTTGTTTTTCTGTCTCACCTTGGCTGTCTTCGTAGTACAGACTGAACGGCAGTTTAACGATATAATTCACAGACAAGATTTTATTTACAGCCTAAATGTACAAGGAGAGAGAGAACCTGGGATATAACAGACAGGTAGAAGTAGAAGTCAGGCAGTCTAAGGGAGGTGAGAACAAATTAAAGAAAGAAAAAAATCAAAGAATGTGTGTTTGTGTGTGAGAAAGAACAGCAGCAATCTGTTTACTGTCAGAGTTAGGGGAGGAGATGTATTTTATTTATTTATTCATCTTTTTAACTTCAAAGCAGATTGTGTTTCCACACAGCAGGTTGAGTGGGGCATCATTTAGTATGTCCTGAGTCTCTGTAGGTTTGTTAAGGGAATTAGAACTTTTCTAGCAAACTTGCAGAAAATGTTGTGTTTGGATGCATTAGTGCCATTATTTTTGTTCAGATATAATCATAATAACAATTCTATTGATATATATATATATATATATATATATATATATATATATAATATTTTTTAGTAAATGTTTTTTGGCTGTGTATGTGGGGTGCTCTTGAACAAGAGATTTGTATCTCATGTATACTTCCCTGATTAAATGAATGTTAAATAAGACTTTGTTAATAAGCATACATGCATCATAAGCATACATGCATACATGCATCGACGCTGCGAAAAATGCAAATAAAAACAGAATGCAATTGTGTGCAAATCATTTATCCCTATATTTAATTGAAAATAGATATCAGTATGAAAACCACACCATTCAAGTGGCAAAAATGGAAATATAAATGTCTGTGTGGGTTCAGGTTAAGGGGAAATACAGTTATTAATTAATTTAATTAATACCTTGAAATCAGTTTTGCATCAGACTAATTTAACTCCCTGATATTTCTACCCAAAATTGCAGAAGTTGTGGAACAATCCTTCAAGCTTCACCTTCATTAACTAATAACTGTGTTTCGAGAAATGTATGATAGGCATTTCCTTAATCACCTTTGGTTCACCAAGCATCTCCCACAACACATTTCCCCACATGCATTCTGCACTCAATCCCTAAACAAAGATGGAAAAAATTGGACTGGTTTATGTCACTCCCAATCAAAAGATGAAAAATACTTTTTCCCATTAAGGTCATTCCCATCGAAAGATAAAAAATGCTTTAACAATTAAGGTAAGTTCCATCAAGAGATGAAAAATAGGTAATACCTGTTGGGGGGGGGGGGTAATTTATATTTATTGCAAATTCTCATTATTAACTGGGGTTACGAATTTACCTGCTACTAACGTTGGGGGGGGCACGTCACCCCATCCTACCCACTTGATTCCCACAGAATAATAGGGGTCACTCCCACTAAGGCCAGCTTGGGATGGTTGTTGAACCAGACTCATAAGCACAACAGCCTTGGAGATGAGGTCAGGCTGAGACAAACAGAGTAGAGATGGAGTTTACACAATGGCTGCACGCCAAAGAGGCTGAACGCTGCTTCATAAGCATGATTTATTAACAGTCGCCCTGTTGTGTCGCTTCTATTAGCTGTAGCGCAACACAACAGATTGGAAATGTTAATATTTGTGGCGGAACGAACCAATTGCGATTTCGGTCAGCAGCGTGCTATTTCCGGCAAAGCTGATAAAGTCAAGCATATGTCCTTCAGATATACATAGTATGCACCCTTTTCTCCCTGCGTGTGTTTGTGTTGCGATTGTCTTTTTGTGTGATTCTGTGTGATTGTTTTCTTGTGTGTTTCGGTGTCCGTGTGTGTTTGTGTACGTGTGTGCTTTTCTTACATTGTTACACACAAGTGTTTAAAATGCTTGCTTGTGTGTCTGTCTGTGTGCAAGTGATCTTTGTTCCGTGTGTATGTGAATGCCTGGGCACGACCATGTGTGTGTGTGTGTGTGTGTGGGTATGTGTGTGTGTTCATGTGCAGCATTTCTGTGTGTTTGTATGTGTGTTCCTCAATCTTAATTGGAAGCATGCTGTCCATAAAATTGGGCAGAGGCCATTATTTACAAGACCTCAAGGGAGGGTGAGGGTTCATGGCTCCATGTCTGCCTGATAAGATAGGGAGCCTTCTCCAGTACAGAGGGGACCCCCTGCCATTTCACCTATTTGATGGTTTCCAGAACGAGCACATCCAATTTCACTTCAGTCAATGGTATGTCAGGTGATTTACAGTGGGCATAAGAAGTATTCATCCGGTTGCATTTTTCCATATTTTGTATTTTGTTGCTTTAGAAAGTGGGATGGAAAAGGAATCCTTCAAATTCTGGTAATGAAAAAGTTTAAGATGTTTTATTCTGAAAGAAAAAAAATAATGCACTAATATACCTTTATTAGATTAGTAAATATTTTTACTCTGAATAACCCTCAGTCTTTGTCAATGTGAAGAAACCCATACCATTATACAGCCACCACCATGCCTGAAATAAAGATCAAATACTCAGTCTTGAGTCGGACTTGTCCTGAACATAACGTTTTCTGTGTTGACTCGCTACAATGTTGTAGATGCATCTTCCATTTTTTCTGGACATTGAACTCTGTAGCTGGCTCATTGATCACTGGTGTCTTGTGAATCAGAGCTGGCAGGGCCCAGCCCATTATTGGGGATCCAGGAAATATTTTGGTTGATTTTCATTGTTGAATACAGCTGTTTCAAACTCTTTCAATGCTTGGTTGTAAAAGGGCTAGTCAGCCAGCAGCCGTTCATTGTCTTTGGTTTTACACAGTTAGAATGAACTCAAGGAGTTTGGTAGGAGTGGCTTGATTGGGAAAGAGCTGGCTGTTGTTACCTGACACCATCTAACTTCGTAGTTAAATCTTTGCTTTAAATGTAATACTTGATTGTGGGAACATGTATTTGTGTGTATATATAGGATTTGCATGTACAGAATATAGGCAGCTTTTAATTTTCCCTCTCTAAGTGTTGCCCAAGCACTCTTTTAACATGTTTTTTTTATTAAATAAAATTATATATGTAATGTAAAACTACGACCAATATTGGCCATTTAAGTTGGTAGCTCTGTTAAATTTGCCAGTGGCCTTTTAGTAACCTCTGGTCAGTCTCCTGTTGGCTCGTCTAGTTTTGAGGGATGACCTGATAGCATGGTCATGGTTGTGCCTCACACCTTCCACTTCTGAATCATCATCTTGATCGAAGGAATATGAAATCTGTTTCATATCAATGCTCAGATCTGTGTCAAGTATGGTGTATACATGCACGACTGTTCAAAGGTTTGGGGTCACTTAGGACCTTGTTTTTGAACGAAAAGCAAATTTTTTGTCCATTAAAGTAACATGAAATTGATCAGAAATACAGTGTAGACGTTGTTAATGTTGTAAATCACTATTATAGCTTGAAACAGCAGATTTTTTTATTGAATACCTACAACCACCTTTCCCAGAAAGTTGGGACGCTGTGTTAAATGGAAATATAAACAGAATGCAAAGATGTGCAAATCATTTAAACGCTGTATTCAATAGAAAATTGTACAAAGACAAAATGTAAAATGTTGAAACTGAAAAATGTTATTGTTCCTTGAAAAACATATGCCCACTTTCAAAAAAGCATGGACAGGGGCAACAAAAGACCGGAAAAGTTGTGTAATATAAAAAAGAACCTGGTGAAACATCTCACAACTAATTACGTTAATTGGCAACAGTAACATGACTGGGTATAAAAAGAGCATTCCAGAGAGGATGAGTCTTTCAGAAGTAAAGATGGGGAGGGGTTCACCACTGTGAAAGGCTGTGCAGGCAAATAGTGCAACAATTTTAGAATAACTTTTCTCAACATAAAATTGCAAAGGGTTTGGGGGATTTCAATCTATGGTACATAATATCATTAAAAGATTCAGAGAATCCGGAGAAATCTTTGTATGCAAAGGACAAGGCTGAAAACCAGTATTGGATGGCCGTGATCTTTGGGCCCTCGGACGGCACTGCATTAAAAATAGACACGATTCTGTAGTGGACATCACTGCATGGGCTCAGGAACACTTCCAAAAACCATTGATTGCGAACACAGTTTGTCGCTGCGTCCACAAATGCAAGTTAAAAATCTACCATGCAAAGAAGAAACCAGATATAAACAAGATCCAGAAACGTCGCTGCCTTCTGTGGGCCCAAGCTCATTTAAGATAGACTGAGGCAAAGTGGAAAACTGCCCTGTGGTCTGACAAATAACAATTAGAAATTATTTTTTGGAATCATGGACACTGTGTCCTCCAGACTAAAGAGCAGAGGGAATACCTTGCTTTTTTCAGCACGACAATGCTAAACCACATTCTGCACGTATTATAACAGCATGGTTCCAATGTAAAAGAGTCTGGGTGCTAAAATAGCCTGCCTGCAGTCCAGATTCAAAACATATGGCGCATTATTACACGAGAAATACAACAAAGGAGATCCCGAACTGTTGAGCAGCTTAAATCCTATATCAAGCAAGAATGGGAACACATTTCACTTTCAACAGACCAGCAATTGGTCTCCATTACAAAACCCTTTTGTCATTATGTTAGCACAGCTGAAAACTGTTGTGCTTATTATAGAAGCAATAATACCAGCCTTCTTTAGACTAGTTGAGTATCTGGAGCAGCAGCAACTGTGGATTCAATTACAGTCTCAAAATGGCCAGAAACAAATAACTTTCTTGTGAAAGTCGTCAGTCTATTTTTCTTCTGAGAAATGAAGGCTATTCCATGCGAAATATTGCCAAGAAATATTGTACTACTTAGCACAAACTGGCTTTGAACAGAATAGAAAGAGTAGTGGGAAATAGTTGCATTATAGGCAGAGTTGCAAAGAAAAAGCCATATATCAGACTGGCCAATAAAAATAAAAGATTAAGGTGGGCAAAAGACACTGGACGGAGGAAGATTGGAAAAAAGTGTTCGGATCACAAAGAAAAACGTTCATGAGACTGAGACAAAATGAAAAGATGCTGGAGGAGTGCTTGACGCCATCTTTCAAGCATGGTGGAGGCAATGTGATGGTCTGGGGGGCTTTGGTTGTGGTAAAGTGGGTGATTTGTACATGGTAAAAGGGATCTTGAAGAAGGAAGGCTATTGCTCCATTTTGCTATTGCTATGCCATACCCTGTGGATGGCATTTGATTGGAGCCAATTTTCTCCTACAACGACCCAAAACACAGCTCCAAACTGTGCAAGGGAAGAAGCAGTCAGCTGGTATTCTGTCTATAATGGAGTGGCCAGCACAGTCACTGGATCTCAACGCTATTGAGCTGTTATGGGAGCAGCTTGACCGTATGGTATGTAAGAAGTGCCCATAATGACAATCCAACTTGTGGGAGGTGCTTCAGGTAGCATAGGGTGAAATGTCTTTACCTCAACAAATTGACAACTAGAATACCAAAGGTCTGCGAGGCTGTAATTGCTGCCGATGGAGGATTCTTTGACAAGGCTCCACTTCCCGCCCTGCTCTCTGTCTCCCTCTGGGCTGTTCTAAATGGCACCTTATGTAATTGCTTTGAGGCCTTTCTCTGCAGTGATCTCCATTTCAGGTCAGAGGGAGGGTTAGCGTGTGTTGTTGCTGGAGGACCAGGTTGTTTTGACTGGGATGTGCTCCTTGTGTTTTACCTGTTTTGGGATATGTGCTCTTTGTGTTTCCTTGTGTTGGTAATGTAACGCGTTGTTCATATTTGCCATGTATTGGATTGCTGCTGCTTCTGTTTGCTTTTTTTGGCTTTAGAACTATTCTGTCAAGGGACAGACTCAGACATTTTGTCAGAATATTATCGTCATAAATGATTGTCATCTCATTTCACCAGTTTGCCTGTCTCTCCTCTCTCTCTTCAACTTTCTCTCTTTCCTCTATCCTCTCTCTCTCCTCTCTATTCTTTATTCCCCTGGGTGGTGTATTTGCACTGTGTGTATTGACTGCCATCAACAGGGGAAATTACACGGTCAGCCTCGTTCCAACTCACTAACTCCTCTATCTCCTTACCTCTCTGTTTTTTCCTGTCTCCCTCGTCCATCCCTTTATCTCTCTCCCTATCGCATTCTTCCTTTCCTACATCCATATAGTTCTCTAGCCTCTCACCCCTTTCTCTCTCCTCCCTCTGATTATTGTCCTCTGTATCCATGGAATATGCCGGGCCTGAGGCTTCAGACAAATATGGTTCCCCGGAGCCTCAGGAAAAAGAGTAAACCCCAGCCCCAAAACTCTTTATCGTTCTTTTTTCCCTTGCTGTCTCCCTCTACTTCCATATAGATTTTCTAACTAATGACCTTACAAATCAGAATATGACATTTAAACAGGCTTTAGGGGACACTGGCGAGGCCTGGTTTCTCTGTGTGGACTCAAACGAAGCTTCTTTTCTTGACAAATAGGAAGAGATGAGTCACTGTGCAGTACGGTAGGCAGTCTAACAGGTATTCTGAAGTCTTTTTATCTGACTTTCTGCTCTGTGCTCTCAAAGTGATGCAAGGTGAAAGGTACTCTGTGTGATTGTGGCCTGTATGAGAGTGACTTCAATGGCGTTCATTCTCCCTCTCTCTCTCTTTCTTTTTCTGGAGTCATTTCATTTCAAAGGGTCTTTATTAGCTTGAAAAACGTGTTTACATTTCCAAACCAAGCTGAAAATAACAAGAAAATAACACAAAACGTTTTTGATCCCTTTGAAGGTTTGCATAATTTTAGGGTATTATGTATCTCTTACATGGTTGTACATCTGGCAGGAAGGGCAGCTCGGTTTCCACTTTATTTTGTGGGCACATCTTGTCTTCCTTAGAAAGCCAGGTCTGCTTGTGGCGACCTCTCTCAATAGCAAGGCAATTCTGCCTGAGTCTGTACGGAGTCAAGGCCTTCATATTTAGTCAGTCACATTGGTCGTATTTTCTGCCACTTTTTGCATGTCCTTCTTCGCAGAAACACAGCAGTGTTTCTTTTCTTCTTTCTATTCAATTCTTCATTCTATTTCACTTTTTTTCGCTCTCTCTGTTGAAACCCTGTTGGCATGTTTTTCCTCATAGAAAAACAGAAGTTTCTCTTTCTTACTCTCCACAGCTACCAAAGGGCTCCTTACATATGGCTGTGACATTTAGGCACCCAAAACCACAGTAAATTATTCAGCAGTTTGGCTCCAAACAAATGTCATGGTGTCTGTACCATCGTGTGTGACCTAAAAATCTGTAACTTGCTGTTTCAAAAGAAACAAGAAAGTCAGCTCAAATTTGGTTTGGTTTTATGTCTGGATAATATTATTCAGTATGAGTACCCAGCTGTATGCAGTACTATTTTCAGTATGTAACTCCACAGCTATTCCAGCTTGAGGCCGTTTTTAGACAGTCCAGTACATTTGGCCTTGCGATTAATCAAACGCAAAATGTGCAAAGTGTGCGTGTGTCACGCATACCTAAACATTTGATTGGGAACCATTGATGTCAACGGCGAGGAGATAATGACTTTAAAAAGGATGGGAACATAAACATGTGTTGTTGAAGCTGCACTCCAGGAAGAAGAACATGTCTTGGAAGTGCTACAGATGGGATTGAGATTCATCACGGCCTTAGTAATGTGTTGAGCTACAGCCACTGCTATATAAGGCCCAGCCTTACTGCAACTAGATGCCGTAACTCTAGAAACGACTGTAAAGTGCCTCGGACAGCCAGCTCACAGAAAACAACGATCCGATGCATTTATGTTAACATAACCTCCTAAGACCTGAGGTTTGATAATATATGCATTTTTAATTTCTCTTAGCTATTTTGGGTTAGTAGGACCTGGTAAGTATAATATCTAAGCATGGCTCAGACAACAGTCCTCTAATAAGGACAATAGGTTTAAGTTAAGCAGAATGAAGTACATGGTGCAGGAAGCCTAAAACATAGTGTCCTCATATGCGGACACAGGGTCTCAGGAGGTTAAAGGACAGCGCATTCATTGAGCCAATGCTACACAGAGACATAGAATATGGTATAGAACGCCCCCCTCCCCCGCTTCAACTCCTCTGACTCCCCTCCCCCAACCTTTTCCTCACCTCATCACTCTATTCCATCCAATAGCCACCCGCCCCCAAACAGCACATCTGCTGCACACTCCACAGTATACCAGCGGCACATCTGAACTGGATTGAAAGAGATCCGCAGCAACATTAGCATCAAAAAGCCCCAGAGCAGATGAAAGCAGGCAGCTTCTCTCCACTCCTCTACCCCAAGACCTCTCACTCCAACTGAGGCCTGATTACCCCCCCCAACCCTCACTGTGTGCTGGCATGCACATTCCTCTTCTATTTATTTCCTTTATCCTTTCAAAAGCCTGTTAGTGTTCCACAGAGCTACAGGCTCCATCAAACCCAACTGAGACATAACCGATTGGAAAAAAAAGACAGGTTTGTTTGATTATTAAGTTAATTTTCAATTCATGAAATGAATAATATATTTTTGGCCAGCAGCGATTTAAAACAGGTCTAGTTTCCACATTGTGCTGCAGAAATGACTTATTGTTGGTGGGGAAACTGGTTGCCTGGCCCAGCTTAAATGAACTCACTGCTGGAAACAAGTGGAAATTAAATGATAAGGTTTCGATATAGAGCTAGTTTCTGGTAGTCCATTCAGGCCTTGTGTTCTCTGGCTCTCTGACTACCGGAATGGCCTGTGTGTGGGTCTGACTGTTGTTGTCCTGGTACATCCCCACTTCCTACAGCACCAGAAATCTGCACTGTACCTCCCTCAAGACCTCCCTGAGGTTGGGAAAATAAATAGAGATTTAGAGGGGTGAATGATGGATCAGTGGGAAGAGAGGAAGCAACTGTATGTATGGGAACCGGATGCGACTATGATCTCCCCCAAAATAGGATTTCTAATCCACCCGCCATGATTGCTTTTCTTATGGATCACAACCTCCACATACCTACACAAACCCTCAATGGATTCCCGGCAGACAGGTATCAGAAAAGGGAACATTTCCCCTTTCTTTCTCGCTTTCTTTCCTTCCTTCTTTTTAAATTCTGGAGATACCACACACTGGACTTTCCATTTGAAAACCTGAGATATCACACAATGGAACTTCCATTTGAAAACCTGAGATACCACACACTGGACCTTCCCTTTAAAACCCTGAGATACTACACGCTTGACCTTCCATTTGAATCCCTGAGATAAAGTACCACACATTGGCATTTCCATTCAAAGCCATAAGATACCACACACTGGACCTTCCATTTGAAACCCTGAGATACCACACACTGGGCCTTTCAAACGTTACTCTGAGACACCACACACTGGACCTTCCATTTGAAACCCTGAGATACCACACACTGGGCCTTTCAAACGTTACTCTGAGACACCACACACTGGACCTTCCATTTGAAACCCTGAGATACCACACACTGGGCCTTTCAAACGTTACTCTGAGACACCACACACTGGACCTTCCATTTGAAACCCTGAGATACCACATTCTATAAGGTGTATCTATATTTTTTACTCTATAAGTATCTGTAATTATAATTGTAATGAGTTGTTGGAGCTGCTACCTAATCACTTCTTCTCCTAAGCACTTTGTCCATATGAATATATATTCCCTCATATGGTGTGCAACAAGGCAGCTTAACTATGTGTGTATTTGTATCACCTACTTGGTATGGTGTCACTTATTCATGTAACATATTGATCTGTTGCCTATTACATTGCACATTGTGTTCTTGATTGCATCTATGTGTTATTAAGGGTTGTCTTGCAATTGTATGCCTTTTTCCAGCTTATCATTGTAAATGAAAATTGGCCGACCTGGCTAAATAAAGGTAAAGTAGAGTTGATTTATAAAAATTAAGAAAAAATAAGTCTGAGAAAATATGAAACAGTGTTTTGGGGAAACATAAACAAGATTTTATTGAGCCTGTCTCAGAGTTGATTCTTAACCTTTGCATTTATCAAGTATTGAGAGTAGTGCAGCACTTTCTCTTTTTAAAAGAGTTGAGGAGGAGTTGCCAAGGAAAAGACAAGAATGTTTTTCGCAACTTCTTTCATTTTTGTTTAGTAGCTGTTTTGCTAGAAAAGTTGGTGAACCTATGCACTAGCCAATACATATTTCAGTAGGCCCTAGACTACATTCATATAAATAAAAAAGATCCAAAGTGTTATCATGGTTATTGGCTGGGAATTTCCCTCCTTCCGACTCATACAGCTCTGGAAAAAATTGAGAGACCACTGCACCTTTTTCTTTCCTTTCCAAAAAAGTTGAAAAGGAAAGTTTTGAGTGAGGAACAGAAGTGTTCAATTTGCAGTGTTCTCTTAATTTAAACCCTTCTGTTCCTCACTCAAAACCTTCCTTTTCGACTTTTTTACAAAGGAAAGAAAAAGGTGCACGTCTCTTAAAGGTCTCTTAATTTTTTCCGGAGCTATATGTGCCGACTAATAATTCCATGTATATCTGCGAGGACATATTTCCCAAACCAGTTGAGGGGTTCATGTGATGAAATATTTGCATATTTGACATCACACAACTGAGTAAAATAATTGAGGGACATTTGAATTAGAGAAAAGATGTGTGTAATAATTTTCACAACAATACATATTACACTGACAACCTCTCTCAGCTCGCTGGAGAAAGAGAGTTAAGGACATACAGTAGAATGGCATAGGGGTGAGACATTATGTAGCTCTAGTAATGTGTCAGCCTATTCATTTTGAAAATATAAAAAGGCAATTAATCAACCAACAGCCTAGGTGTACATTCTCTCCCAGCCTCATGGATAGTTTGGGGCATGGCATAACCAGTGCAAACAGAAAGCTGAGTATAATAATTCATAAGTCAGCAGTCAAACACAATTACTAAAGTTTGATTCATTTGGCAGATTTTTTTCCTGCTGTGCCCAATATCTTGTTAAACAATTATTATTTCCATTTTTGGGCTTTGGCTCATTTCATGTAGTGCTAGGGAGGAGCTGTTATATGCGTATGAGTGTTTTTCATGTGAAATGTAAATATTTTAATTTAGCCGTTTTTTCTCTCTGGCCTGTAAAATATCCATGACCATGTTTTTCACTCTTTTGCGTCAAACAATGCAGCGTAATGGTGCATCAGCGTATGAAACTCCCATCCACCGTGGATAATTAGATAGCCATTGTTAAAAACGATGCAGTCCCGGCATCAACAGTTATCTTCGCGATTCGGGTTTTTCAAATTCAATTATTAAGCGTTTGAGGGGATTTTTCCATTGCATTTTGATTGATGTCAGAGTGATTAGAGGGACAACAGAGCGCTGAGTTCCAGGCCGTTAGCGACCTAGGCTGTTATCGAGTCAGCGCATCAGTGACGGTGGTAATGACTAATGACTGGATCCGTAGTGCTAATACAGTCACCGCCGACAGCCGCCACGGTAGACACAGAGGTTTAGACACTCCACCTTTGATTGAAAAAGATACCATTTTCTGTTTCAATCCTTCAGGAAAGCAGAGTACAGTACTACTGAGCTGCAGTACACTGAATGAACGTACAGAAAAATGCTTTCTAGTGAAGAGGTCTCTGGCTGTAGTATACTCTCAGGCATTTGCCTTCGGCTAAGACTGGGAAGCAGACGTGGTACTTAAGTATTTCCGTAAGTGTTTTCTCTAAGTGGCTATTATAATGGAGCACATGGGGCTTCATCTGTGCTGAATGTAGACAGAGAGGTGCTGTGAGATGGGTGAGGCAGAAGGAGAGGAACACATTGGGGTGGAGCTGAGGTAGAGCGGGTTGAGGTGTAATGACAGACTTACTGGTAGATAAACTGGTACCCACTGGCGTAGCTATCGGTGGTGCTGGGGGGTTGCGTCTGTAGCAGGGCCCGCGGTGGGTGGGGGCCCGCGCTTGGCCTCTATAACAAATATTTTTTTAGCATTTTTATTTTATCTTGTGTTGTTCTATGTGGTTATCGAAGTCAGACATTGGCTGTGAGGTTGATCTACGCCAGGATCGGCTTCACATGCATGTATGTGTATGTAAGGATGTCTAATTTATTTAAGTTACTATAAGCAGAAAGCCTGTGAATTACATTGCCACCATTACGTTGTGTTGTCTATATAATGGTGGACAATGGAGTCACTAACAAAGGGGGCGAGGGTGACGAGAATCCTGATGATGGTTACAATAATAATGTTGATGATCATTATTATTATGATGAATCGCTGCAGCAATGATTTTTAAATATGCATAAACTGTGTCAGAGCAGAACGGTCGGCTGTACAGAAGCGCTGAACAGAAAACATGTAGTAATAGTAACAGTGGTCCAGTACTCTGCAGGATGAGGCTGGCTAACTGAACTGTGCTCAGTCATCTTCACAGTCTGAACTGTCTGTCAGCACATTGTGACCGCTGTGTCTAACATGGCTCATTGTCCTTCACCATGACATCGGGGAGGGGACTGTAGTGTGTGACAGCGTCAACCACGATATCTCAGATATCAATGTTACAATTTTGACAAGTTGTGCGACCGATGCAATATATTTCATACCACTGACCTGGTTTTGAAAACATTTGAATGTGTGGTGCATCTTGCCATATAGATCAGGCAATTACAAAGTCCCACTGATTGGCCGTACAGCGTCACATCCCTTTCTTCACGACTATTTTGGTCCACTAAGATGGATTTTGGAGAAAAACAAGATAAAACAGTACTCCTCTGGCACCAACCGACTGGTCTGCATGGAACTTGACATGTCTCATCAATGGACAATGTTTGCTCAATGAACTGTTTTCTGCTTGAGCTTGAAATTAAATGGGCAAACAGTATTGACCCATAAACATCAATGCATATAAATCAGTGCTGTATCTATATATAAAAAACAAATTGTAATATGATGCATGCACTTTCAAGACTGAACATTTGCTTACACAAGAATTGCCACCATGTTGTCATGCTATGACAGGCAAACACTCATATTTGTTGAGCTGTTTGACTTTGTGAGGATATTTGCCACAGTTTTAATCTTTATCGTCTGGTAATTACAAAGCTGATTGGCCTAAGGGGGCTGTCCATCATTCATGGGGTACAACATGTTTACTGTTGACTTGTTTGACATAAAAACTGTTGCACAATCGGTACGGCTACACAATGTTTTTAGTGTGATTCAGAAACCCTCTATGTGTTATGAAGAACAATCACAAATTTGTGTTAAGTAGATTATTATAATGAATGACTTTATGCTTGGATGTCCATCATTAAAATGAGCCACTTTTTAAAGGATCCCATATAGTGGCCTATTCTCTATTAGTGTGCTAATTTTGACCAGAACCCTACGGCAGACATAATGATTTTTACCAAGCTACTATCTGGCATAGCACTCCTCACTTCATTACGCTACAGACCAATTAGGGTTTCTTTAATGGCCATGTAATCAATGTAGCTTTTTCCTCACAGATAACTTTATCTCATGTACTTGACTTGCATATAGTACATGTCTGTGAAATTTGCTAGCAGCACTTCCTCTCTGTGTCTTAGTGTCTGAATCCTATCTCCCTCTAACACAGTGCACTTATTTTGCCATGCTATGGACAAGAGTGCTATTTAGGGAATAGGGTTTAATTTGTGATACTGACATGTTGTCTTAGCAACAACGACAGGCAGGAAGCAGCTCCATTGACTACATGCATAGAGTTGAAGAATCCTTGCTCACTCAAAGTAAACTAAATGAGTTGTATTAATGGGCAGCATACATAGTTAATATCTTTAAAAAGTCTGATTTGATTATATCGAAGTACCAGCCCGTTGGCCAATCACTGAAGCATGAAGCTTTCTATCAACTGCAACATTGGGCTTTGATATTTGGACATTGAAGAGAATTTACTAATAAAGTAATTTTCACTGGTTATAATTTTGGAGTGGGCAAAGCTGTCTGGAGCAAAGGGGTTTGAGGAATTTTGATGTGATTTTCATGATTTGATGTACTAAACTGCTGTGTCTCTTAAGGCTTGTAATGAATTAGGTACTGAATATGTTGCAATGGTAGCTAGGGTGAATTCTGGTCTGTCTAGGGGTTTGAGACAGATCTTATGTTGCCTGGAATCTCTGCTACTGGTGTCCCAACCTGTTCCCTGTGGACAGAGATCATTTTTACATTCTTTGTGTGTTTTGTGTGTGCAAGTGTATGTGCATTTTGTGTGTGCGTGCATGTGCGTGCGTGTGTGTGTGTGTGTGTGTGCATGTTCGTTATGTCAGAGTTGACTAATAATTAATGACTGCCTTTGAAATGTTTGATTATTCATATACGTATTTCATAATAGACATAACTACTCACATTGCAACAACTGTGAAGTTAAATATTTGAAAACAGAGATGAAAACGTGTCTGTGGTAAAAAGTGAGAAATCTGTAACAAGGGGGTTTCTATTGAAACCAGATGTTGTTGTATGTGTGAAGAGCATGTAGCTACACAAATACATCCCAAAAGTTGTTTTCCTGAGGCTCTAAAAGACGAATGCATTTAACAATTTGTTTTTGGGACATAATAAATATGGTAATCTATTACACTAGGGGGGGAATTGGTTTACTTCTTGAAGGTCTTTCTGTCTAAATCCAGCTCTTATATTTCCCAAAGCAATTACATTCAGGGTGAATTTAAACCAGCTCTTTCTGCTACCCCTCTCTGTGTGATGGGACCGGTTTTCAGTACTGTTTCCTCTTATTTGTCTGTCTTACTGTTTGTGGCTGTGTTGAGAACTACATGTATGGTGGCTTGTTAAAGACACAGTGACACAGCGCTCTCTACTGGTGGCAATAGAAACTAACCACTGTGGTCCACATCTGTCACAGAAAATCCTTACAGCACCCATCCTCCTTGGCATGCGTGGAGTGTCTGTCACATCTCAGTCATTGATCAAAGTCTGCTATTGAAATGGTCCTTTCAGATACTTTATACATGTGTGTGTGTGTGTGTGTGTTCTGACTGCCTCTCCTCTCTCTACCGCCCACCCAGGTGTATGTGAATGTTCCGATTTCACCACAGGACCTACCTGTATACGTTGCCTGGATGGTTACTACGGCAACCCGTTGATTGGCACAACCAATGATTGCCAGCCTTGCCCTTGCCCGGACCGTACCAGCTGTGCTCAAATGTCGGAGACAGGGGCTGTGGTCTGTACCAACTGCCCACCTGGACAGAGGGGTGAGCAATGATCATATTATTTCCCTGTTTGATGTCTGGTGATTGGGACAAACCATTCCGTAATGAACAGACTTGACCAGGGCTAGCCCGGCCTGTTCCCATTTAGACTTCAAGTTTAGTGCACTACTTCTAACCTATAGGCCTAATGTAGGTTGCTATGTAGTGAATAGGGTGCCATTTGGGACATATGTTCATCGCTTGCTCAGTGAAGCGTATTTGGCAGACAGAATTTTTAATAAAACTTTTACTGGATCTAGCTAACTGCTCCCTTGTCAGGTTCAGGCCATTTATAAATGTCCAGGATTTCAGAACTATCATAACAGATTGTGACGTTTGTCCGAAAGATTTTGATTTAGGTCAAAATTAAAATGGACCCCAAACCACCTGCCCCTCTCCAAACAATCCGCTACAGAACGACCCGTCACACTCGCACCAACTCACGCGCCACACACACCTTCTTTGCCCAGGCACCAGGTGTGAGATGTGCGAGGATGGTTTCCATGGCGATCCCCAGGGCCGGTCGGGGCCAGTTCGGCCCTGCCAGCGGTGCAACTGTAACGGGAACGTGGACCCCAACGCTCTGGGCGTGTGTGACCACATGACGGGCCGCTGCCTGAAGTGCCTGGGAAACACAGAGGGAGACTACTGCCAGCGCTGTCGGACCGGGTACTATGGAGACGCCCTGAACCACACAATAGCCCAGAAGTGCAAACGTAAGTATTTTAACTTAAAACGGAGATATACACACACACACACACACATACATATACATGTGTATATATCTACAGGGTGAGTTAGGGTAAACATTCATTTGTTTTTTTTGTAATGCCGGCGATAAAACATTTGTAGAATATATTAACACTGAACATATATTCGTTTCAATATTGTGACAGGAACATGTATCTGAATGTGTCAATATATCCAATAAATAATCAGAATATTTCAAAGAGTCTTAATGCACATGTTATACAGTCACCTCCAAAATGATTGGCACCTGCGATGATGAGCAAAACTGTATGAAATAAAATGTAGGTGTGAGCTCTATTGTTATTTAAAAAATGTAGAAAATGTTGTACCTCATTAATGTTTCAAGGGAATCAACCAAAGTGACATATCTCTAAAAATGTGCACCCTGGTTTTCAGTTCATTCAGCTTTTCCCTATAATTCTCTATGAAACACCCAACCGGCTTTTGTTATGTGTGATCAAAGAGCTGGATTGGAAGTCATCACTAAAACACAGGTTACAATCCAAGTGCCGATGTTTAGTAAAGGCCATTATGTTTGTTTCTTTGGTAATGTTTTGGAAATGACATGAGTGCCTGAACACTATTTGTCTCCCCCTGGTTTTGGGGCCCTTGTTAAGATCAACAGATTATGTACTATATGTATATTAACTACCAGGATAATTTGGCCATAAACAGGTTGTCCCTACCAAGAGCCTAAAACCATTTAGGTTTAGCTATAATCACTCATTGCTCTTTGCAATGTATTTGTTTATCCCAAATACACTGATTCTTAATGCTGCTAGAATGGATTGATAAAAGTTGTGTTGTTTCTTTGTGTTTCCACGTTGCACCGGAGATATTACTACTGAGATAATGTTGGCATACATGTGTCAACATGTTTGATGTGTTAGCAGCTGTGTAGGCTACTATGGTCAAGCAGTGGAGACATACATCTATCAACACATCTTGGTCCATCATTGTTGTAGTCCACTGGAATGCTCAAATGCTGCCAAAATGGAGACTTAAAAGAAGCTGAAGGAATATTTTTAAAAATGTTCAACCATTGAGAGCCCCCAGTACCATACGGTACGGTCACAAGTATGTGCACAGCTACAGCCTTAATATAGTGTCTTAATACTGTACTAAGGCCACATACTGTTTGCTGTCAAAAACACTACACAATCGTCACTGACTAGTGGGATGTTGATTTCCAAATGAATTTGTACTTTCATAAAAAAAAAATGTACACGGCTATTATTTGGCTGACCAAATTATTTACATTTTGTCAATAAAACTCTTGAATGTAACTATTTATGTCAAAAGGTTTTGCAATCTCATTGTAGCCTTGATTGTCCTGAATGGAGCAGAGTAAAACATTTCATTGTAGGGTTAAATATGAGGGCAGAAAAAGCAGATTAATTAATTACACGTTCTTGGTTTTTGGGTTGGGGCGTAAGGGTGGATAGAATTAAGATTGTAGTTTAGCTTTTACTCTTTTACTCTTAGTAACAGAGTTCTCCTTAGAGAGCTTGTTAGTTTCAGTAGGCAGTTGAAAGTGCTACTAGGAACTCCACAGAGACTGAGTTGGCATTGGAGTGGTTGTAAAGTGGGAGAACATTTTGTTTACAGACTCTCTCTGAGTGTATATACGTAAACGTAAGGAAATGGTGAAAGCTGAAATGGATATCAGGAAAGATTCTGAAGGCATTCTGCCCTGACCAGTTGAAATTCAATGAAAGTATGTTGTGTTCATCATTAGTAGACAGAGCAAGTTTCCAAACTTCTGTGACAAATTGTTCTCCTGATAAACATGAAAGCTCTTGGACTGACTGTACACCAGAAGGTGTATTAGAAAGTGAGAATAAAACTGAGAGAAAAAGTTACAAAAAAGAAAAGGCAGAGATACTAACAGACATAGAGACTCAGCGACGAAGGGAGAAAGAGAAAAGGAAGGTATCTATGCACCCTGTGGGACCTGGTCCAAGGTAATGGGAGTAGGGTGCCATTTTGGACGCAGCCAGAGCGCTGGGGTAAAGAGTCATGAGTCTCCCTAATTCTCACTCTGCTGTCTCCCTGCCTGAGTTACACACACACACAGTCACAGGCTCCAGAAAATATGGCTGCCCCACCGACACCTCGCAGATGGATGGCCTCCCCAGTCGGTGCGTTGGCCATGCAGGCCACACAGAACACAGCTTACAGGGAGACGGCAGCTCGTATTGATGTCTAGATGATGAACTCCAGAAGATAAGGCGAATGGATAAAAGACAGCGAATGCATCAGCGCGCGAGACAAGATCCATTACCACGAGTGCATCTCCAAAACTGATATATTCAGTATAAACGTCACTTTGTCTGACTTAATTTCACCTGGCACCACTCCACCAGGGCCATGACCTGCTCCCCGTAGATTGCCTCATCGTTGCTGGAGATCAGCATTCTTGATGACTGGCCTGGGTAAACAGGTACAGGAGGAGACGAGGCGGTGAACCTTTAGCACCTGGGGTTAGTCTGTCAGGAAGTCTTGTCGTGAGGCTGGTTAAATTCTGTATAATAATGTGCCCCTTTTCGCGTACTGTGTTTGATTTGTGCATTTTGGTGTTCAGCCTTCTGTTCCTTTTGATGCAGTATTGGATAAGAGGTTGTGTGGTTGATTATAGGTTTATGTGTGGGTGTCTCCTATTAGCCTGCAGCTGCAGTCCTGCCGGGACTTCTGGGTCATTGGAGGACTGTGACCCCAATACAGGAAGTTGTCCGTGCCTTAGTCATGTGACCGGGCGAAACTGTGGCCAGTGTGAGGTGGGGTTTTTCAACCTGCAACCTGGAGTAGGCTGTGAGAGGTAGGTACTGGGGAATCTCATCATTAATTGTACCCACCTGGTGTCCCAGGTCTGAATTAGTCCCTCTTTAGAGGGTTGCAGTGAAAACAGGGAGTGGAACTGGCTTCGAGGTCCAGATTTGAATAAAACTGGTTTATATTGTTCATTCCTTAGATGCAACTGTAACCCCATTGGCTCATCATCTATGGCGTGCCATCCAATCACAGGCCAGTGTATGTGTCGGCCAGGAGTGGAGGGTCGGCTGTGCAGCATATGTCGAATGGGCTTTTTTGGTTTCTCAACACGAGGCTGCAGAGGTAGCTACAGCGTCCCTTTGATTAGGGATAAATGTCCTTTGTCACCTCCTATCTCAATGTCCCCATGTCTCTTATCTCCTATCTCCGTCCTCCTGTCTGTTACCTCTTATATCTCTGTCTCCATGTTTCCTACCTCCCACCTCTCTGTCTCCATGTTTCTCACCTCCCATCTCTATTTCCCTTTGTCCCTAAGCCTGTAACTGCGACCCGATGGGTTCCAGCTCAATGCAGTGCCACACCAACGGGTCCTGTGCCTGCCGCCAGGGTTTTGTGGGGTACAAGTGTGACCAGTGTGAGCTCAACTTCTTCCACAACAGAGCCACACACCAGTGTGAAGAGTGTCCCGTCTGCTATGGGCTAGTCAAAGAGCAGGTAAGAGTGGGATTGTTCTGTGTGTCAGACACTTTGCCTGTCTGTCTTAATCTGTGTTGTGGCACATTCCCTGTAAACTGCAGTACACTACAAAGCCCCAAATAGGTGGTGGGTTTCCATTTGGGAACCAGATGGTAACTTTAATAATCCAGGATTTCTCTCACGTCTCCAGAGATTAGTGCCGAAACCCACGTCCCATATTTTCCTAATGCTCTCTGCAGATGAAACAAATCACGGAATGTTTGTGCTTTCTTTATAAATACTTGTTCTTTTTAAAGTGGTTTGTATTTTCCGTAGCAAGCCAGTTCACTGCATATGAGGACCTGCTGTGATTTCAACAGTATTTTATTGATTTAGAGTAGTAGTTCCCAACCAGGGGTTCTAGGACCTGTGGGGGTACTTGGCCTAACCACAGGAGGTACTTAAGAAGACTCATGAGACCATAGGCTTACTGGAAAACAGCACTTAAATGGTAAAAAGGTACTTCAGGGGTACTCTGGGAAGAGCAAAATTCTGTGTGTGCTACAGAAACTGAAAATGTTCGTAACCACTGATTTAGAGGATACCTAGGGCCATGTCTGCTCGGAGCCTACACTATTGCTCTCCATTTCCACACTCTTTCTACCATGTAGTCTCTCTCTAATTACATTAAATTAACGTTGCTTTAATGGCATGACATAACAATGTGCATACAGTATTGCCAAAGCGTACAGGAGAACAATAATCAAGGACATTTTGGTGCGTCCTTCACTGCCCCTTATTTTATGTCAGGCAACAGCTAATCCACGTCTCTTCGCATCCTCCCCCAGAAGAATGGATTTTCTCTTCTCAGCAGAGAGATCTTTACAACCTTGAATAATGCTCACACATTTGGATAATTGACACTATTATGGTGAAGGTGCATACAGAAAGAGAAATTCAGTTTAGAAATGTAATATCCATGTTAAATATTTTTAAATTGTTGTCAGGAGTGCAACTCTGTCTCAAAACCTACTGTTGAGCAGTGATTCCACAGCCTTTGCTCTGCAAGGTATCAGGTGGCTTTAATCTTTTTTCTCTACCATGTGGTCTCTCTCTCTCTCCAATATCTTTCTCTCTACCATGTACTGTATTCTCCCTCTCTATTATCTTTTGTTCTGATTCTGTTTATGCATGGAGTAGGACCAGACATTATTTGTAACCGCTCATTCGACTCTAATACATACTGAGCGAGACATTGGCTTTAGACCTCAGTAGCCACGGGGCGTGTCTGTCAGGAAGGTTTACCATATAACCACGGGAAGGTAGAAGGAGAAAAATTACGATTTTCTTCTGTTTACACCATTAAAAAATGTATCAATGAACCAAATCTGGCCACAAGCCTCGTTCAGCTAGATAAAGCCATTGTAATGTAAATGGGTATTTGGAATGGAATGAGCAGTGACGCAGGAAGTCTGTATGATCATAATCAGAAGGTTTAGTTTTTTGGGGATGTAAATTGTGATTTTTAGTATCACCATAAACAACAGACGTTCAACAGACAGGGCCATGTTAGTTACCAGGTAAAAAACCTTGTCAGTGAGTTTCTACTCCTTCCAGGTCAGGGGTCAGGCCAAAGCGCTGAACCTGTATGTGTTGAGCCTTATGGCAGAGCGAGAGTTTCTTGTTGCTAGTGTTTTTTGAAAAATTGCATTTACATATCATGTAAATGGTATTGAAAGGACATTTTTGTTTCAATAATTGTTATAGACGAAATAAGCTCTATCGGGCTGTACACACTATGTCTCTTCTATAGGGCTGTACACACTATGTGTGTACCCAATAGAAGCTGTACACACTATGTCACTTCTATTGGGCTGTACACACTATGTCTCTTTTATTGGGCTGTACACACTATGCCTCTTCTGTTGGGCTTTACACGCTATGTCTCTTCTATTGGGCTTTACACACTATGTCTCTTCGATTGGGTTGTACACATTATGTCTCTTCTATTGGGCTGTACACACTATGTCTCTTCAATTGGGCTGTACACACTGTCTCTTCTATTGGGCTGTACACACTATGTCTCTTCTATTGGGCTGTACACACTATGTCTCTTTGTTCATGGAGGAGGAATTTAATAATCAGAGATACAGTCGTGGGTTGCATTGTTAGTAGCCTAATTGTGGTACTCTGGGGAATGTTATTATTGTGATTTTACTACTGGTTGGGAGGCCGTGAGTAAATCACAGGGTTTTTAATGGGATGTGGGTGAGTGTACTTACAACACAGGGATGGAAGGAGAATGAATGCCCCCCCCCCACCACGTACCTGCTAGCAGCGCACAGACACACACACACTCACCCAGGTTGAGCAGCTAAATGCCTACTCAGGGAACGTCCGGCTCCCTAGCCACTAATGTGCCTCGATCATGTAAGCCATTTTAGACTGGTGAGAGAGAGGGTTAATGAGAGAGAACCAAGAGACAAACATGTCCCCAGTGAATGTGACACAGCAACATGCCCAGACCCTTTCAGTCTCAGTATTTTCATACATGAGGTAGCCTACGTATTGTAGAAAATGTATTTAGCTACACAAAGCTGAATAATAACAGTAGGTAATTTTCTTGGTCTTCCTTCTCCTCAGTCCCCGTCTGTCACAGGCGGCAGGCCTGAAGCTGGGCTCTGTCCTCTGATTGGGCGTAGCGGATGGAGTGGCCTCATTATTTCCCATGAAGCCTAGACAGGGGAGTTATATCCATTCGTCAGATTTCTATTTCCTCACCCTCCCCAGACTTCATTTTTTAAATGAACGGACCGCCCTGCCACACGCCGTCTCTGAGCCCCTTAAGTAGCCTGTACGTTGCTCTTCACACTGCAGTACTCAGATGGGAGTGTCCCTTGACAAAGCTACGTGCACTCCCTTGGAAGGTTGCATTGTCAGATAATTTGATTTGTGAAGGTTTATTCTTCCACAACATCCATCAACTCAAGTATTATTTGATACCTTCTGGGAAATATATTGTGGTGTAAAAATAAGAGGGTATTGTTTTTTTAACCTGACAGTCATTTTCTCAGTAACATCTTGAATAACAATGACAGCACGTGTAGCTGAATGTGGTGGAATCCTGTTATCAACTCATGTTTTAAAGGGAAAATGCTACACAACTCCCCGGTTTTATATCTGAGGGTGAATAAACATATCTTCATCAGTACCCAGTTTGACTCCTTTTTTAAATTAAAGGTGCATTCCAGTCATATGATTACCCAATTGACACACTGCTTTACAAAAATGATCTGTCTAAAAGAGACCTTATCCTGACCCATATCATCATGTCTTATGAATTTAGTGTCAGGTATCTCTATTATATTGTGCAAACTTTTCATCTGGAAAGAGATGGATTATCATGTGACGAGAGCGTACCTTTAAAAACTTCAGGAGCAATATAATCTCTCCCACAATCCCTCTGATGTCTGGTATTCCGGTGTTTTCCAGGCTGGGAGACTGAAGGCTCAGCTGCAGGATTTGGAGAAGCTCCTGGCACGTTTTGACTGTCGGACTGAGTACGGGCAGCAGTATCACATGCACCAGCTTCACGAGCGCCAGCGTCACAAGCGCGGGCATCAGGGGGAAGACAGCCTACCCAATGCACTGGAGGACTTCCTGGCTATACAAGGTAACCAGTCAGTGGCCATCAACTCATTCCACATGACCAATCAGAAAATGACCGTTTTTTTTGTTACTTATTTTTGCAACCAGCCAGGACATATCAGCAGAAATATGACAGTCAGTGTTGTTTACCACTTCCAGTGTTGTTCTACTTCAGCAATTATACCTGACACATAGCCAAGCTCACACTGTAGATACGAAACCTAGAGTAGTCATTATGCACCAGTAATGACTTCATGTCTAGCCGATTGTTCAACCGAACATTATTAAAGACATGAGGTACAGCATTTGGATAAAGATATAACACACCACAATGGTATATAGTGACAATCAGAATGAATCAGAAGCCCAGCAGCCTTCACCTCTACACACTTGGTGACTTCCTCATTATCTTGTGAGCCGTGCGGAGGCAATGCAATGAAAGGCTCCCTGGTTCATTGACATGGACAGAATGGAGCCTGAATCCCCGCAGGATAGGACATGACAGGCTGTGCTCTATGTGACCATCCTAATCCCTGTTTGTTTTACATGCATGCAGCTAGCACGTCTTTAATCCCTCTTCCTCATTATGATTAGAAGTCTAATCAGGATTATGTCTGTCCGACTGCTGCCCACGCTACATTGGTACACTGCCATGTATCTAAATGGCTACACTGCTGCTCTCCATTTGGGGGACATTCTGCTCTGTGTGGTCCAAAAGCACTAGTAAGGAGTAGAAGTACCTGTGGACGCACTGAGGCACAGGGGTGAACACACACACACATCTTACTGCTGCTCTGTGGGGTTTTAGACTGGGTGTTTGTATAAACAACTGCTGATACAAAAAGGCTTTATAAAATAACTTTGAGTTAAATACACACACACGCACGCACGCGCACTCACACTGTTGCATGTCACAGAGGAGACAACACTGCAGTAATGACGTCCCCTCACAGACCCACCCAGACACCCACTCCAGCTCAGCAGGTAATAAACATTATGAGACACAACCAAACAATAAAACTACAGCCATAACCAAAGGCACCTGGACACACAGAGGAGGGATTAAGCACAAACAGCTGAACAGTGAATTTGACTTGAGAATTTACAATTGACCACATGGAGGCCGTGATCAAACACAATGGCCAAACTTCAAACGTCCAACTACAAAAGCGCCGGCGGTCTTTGTGTCCTAAAGAAACATTTCAGTGTAATGGAAATCCATTTGATCCATCCACGCTGTGTGTGTTTTGATCCCATCTGTGTTTCTGTGTTTCCCTGCAGAAGCAAAGGAAGCATTCGTCAGACGGTTTGCTCTCCTGGAGATTTCAACGCACTCTCTATCAGCCCAGCTAAACACTGTTACCACAGCACTGAACTGTAGCGCCAGCGTGGAGGTACAGCCGGAGGAGGAGGTGGGGGACAAGGAGGGGTGGGGGACGTTGTGTAGGGGCCTCACTGGCTCTGTGGCAGTAGTAAGAAGAGCAAGGACACAGCTGAAGCAGGCAACACTGGACCTAGATAATATGGTGAGTTGACTCTAGGGGTGGGTATTGGCAAGTACCTTGCGATACGATATATATCACGATACACATGCTACGATTCAATACATCACGATTCATGTCTGCCGATATTCACATTGGCCCTCATTCATGAAACCTTCTCTGCACCTGTCCTTATTTACTTATGAGAGTTTCATCATACGATACAACAAAGATAATATTGATAAATACCAGCTTGGTGATCAAATTTGATCGTACGCGCGTTTAATGAATGAGGGCCATTGTTTGCAGCTTAATAGGTATGCAAATCATCTAAATAAACATCTCATTCCTGTTCCCTGTGATTCAGTTCCTGACGTTCACTAAAAATAACTATTATATAGTGAACAACCTCTCGTTATGTGAGAGTCAAGGGTGATTGAGGTGGAAGAAGAAAATGGGAAGTGCCCTATATTAAAATAGTTCAATATATTTGATATAGGCTACCTTATCTTGCCTATAAAAAATGTCTGGAGAATTTAAGCTAATAATGGGCTGGTCAAGTTGCTGTCTGCACATAGTGTCTATAAAACCACCAACACTTGAACCAGA
Organism: Esox masquinongy; assembly: GCA_016801175.1. Taxonomy (NCBI): domain Eukaryota; kingdom Metazoa; phylum Chordata; class Actinopteri; order Esociformes; family Esocidae; genus Esox; species Esox masquinongy. The sequence continues at coordinate 17,208 of JACXGI010006308.1, read as the reverse complement.
ATAATTATATATTTTCATTATCCCCAATAAAACAAAGCCCATTTATCAGATCTTTCAGGACTGACATAGTTTGTTACAGAGGTGTTGAAAAATATCAGGTTGTCCATGCTCTCTAGCAGCAGCTTGGAATCTGTTATGAATATGGCCATGCTATGTGGTTTGGGGGAATGAGGAAGCTTAGTGTGGTAGTGCTTTAAAGGTGTGTGTATGCATGGGAATGTGGATAATAATTTAATTTCACATTAACTAGCAGAACGGCTCCAAAATATGAAGAGAAACTATTTGCCTGTCTCATATACTGTATTGTAATTCCATTTCCTCTATTTTATTAGCGCTTTCTCAAAATAAATGTCACACAGGGATATGGTCAACATTTGTCTACCACACAAGAAAAAACATTGTTGCTGGGTAAATTGAAACATTGCGCAGCCGGCATACATTCGAATGTGAATTTGTGCTGTAGTTACAGCTTTTTCAGCCTGAATTCCTGAAATGAATTCATTGATCAGGAATTTCCTGAGTCCATCTACTTTCTCTGAGCTGAACACTGTCCTGGGGGATGTCAGGTTATCTGAACTCAGTGCATGGCCACAGTTCAGCTTTGAAATGTATAAACCCAAGTAGCAGCTCATGTGGAGCATGTGGAAGTAATTGTTCTCAGACAGTTTTATTTCCAGAGGCTGGACCACCACCTCTGCATTTCATCCTTCACTTCCTCTGCTTTTCCAAAGGTTGTTCCCTTCGAGGTGCCACCTCTGCCCAACCGCTGGAACTGGGCTGTTAATGAGTCAGAGGTTCTGATGAAAAGGTATGTCAATGGAAGTCAATAGGTTTTAAGTGGCCAATTAGTACGAACAAAGGTCATCTCCTAGTGGAGGCTCTCTCTGTTCCATCTGCCGGTCACACCATGACGAGACTGCGACAGTCATCCTGAATCAGTGACAAAAGTACAAAGCCTACGATTATGCAGAAGTAATGCAGATTATAGGTCTAGTGAGAGGAGATGGAGAGAATTCTCAATACCTGTAATACATTTGGCTTCTCCTCAACTGTTTTCTGTGTGAGAGAGGCAGGTTGTGCACAGACCTGGAGGGGCATGGGCCAAACCCAAAATAGGGCACCCCCCTGAAAACTATATAATTTTTTTATATAAAATAAATACCTCACAGGAGAAATAGACAAACTTTTTAATACACTTAGGAGAACGAGTTATCAAGTGAGCAACAGTCAGTGAGCTTCCAGGACAGGAAACTAGCCAAAGCACTGCACGCACATGGTTTGGACCTGACCAGAACCTCCAGTCCAGCAATTGGACTGTTACTGTGAATCAAACATTTTTTTTACATAATATTACAATGAAATTATCATCAGCACAAATTCTTCATTATTAATAGAGCCTTATTCAGAGCAGCAGTCTTATGTTGGCCAAAGCCTTGTAAATGTTGATCACTTCACTGTGGTTTACGGGAATATCCCTCTCATTTGCCAGCAAGCATAGTTTGCATAACATTCTAAAGCAGGGGTGGGCAAACGTTTTGGTCCAAGGCCCAAATAGGGATTTTGAAGGTCAGCGGTGGGCTGCACATATTTTTAATTGATGGGAAAAATGTTTGTCAAAATCTATTTGCTGGCCAGAAAAGCACAGTTATTAACACATTTATAGGTTTGTAATAGTTATTATGTAGGTTACTTTGGATCAAGTTTGACATGTTTAATAGAGGGTTGGAGTGCTTTTAATAACCACAAACAACATAAATTGGTGCGATTGAATCGCCCAGGGCCTTAGTTTGTCTACCCCTGGCCTAAAAAAAAATTCCTCCACACCTTAACATTGGGCAAACTTTTTATCTAGAAAAACATTTCAAGCAGTGAACATACACCCAATAGCATCCAGATAGTTTTTTTTATTATTATTTCTGATTACATTTGCACATATATATGCCATATTATGAACAGCAGCCAGAATCAGTATATTAGCCTTCTGTCTTCTGATGTGACCGTAGGAAGGATGAACAGACCTCCTGAGCTGATAAATTAATTAACTGATGGTATATTTATTTCTGAATACTAATGTGTCTGCCTACCAAAAGGATGTGAGCCAGCTGAGCCTAGAAAAGTTACAGATTTGTAAAGTTTATGTAGCTACTGTAGCAATGCACGTCAATGCTGGTGTGTAATACATTCCAAGCTAGCACCACTGAAGCTTAGGGTAACTAGCTAGGTAGCCAGCGTTTAAAAAATATATTTATATCTATTTCAGTTGTTAGGGGATGAACTTTAGACTTTGTCAGACAGACGGGGTGAAAACAGAAGCAAGATGAATTGGTTCAGACGCTCTCTAGTCAACCAGTGTATGTCGTATGTTAGCTATAGCTTAGGGTGACCACATTTTCTAACCCCCAAACCGGGACCCTTGTGTAGCCGCACGTTAATGCATGCGGACATGTATGCGCATATGCACGCATGTTGGTCATCATGCGTGCTAATCGTTGGTGGAGCGGGGGGCTCTTTGAGCTTTGATGAGAGTTGTTGCTTTGCTCCGCAGGTCTAGGTAGTTGTTTGTTTGGCACCGAATCGTATGTGGAAACATTACATTATTATTATTGTGGTGAAAACCGGGACAATTTGGTAGTGAATGTCTGAAACCGGGACATTTAAGTGTTTTACAGATATTTGTCGGGACCCGGGACACCCAGCTTGAAACTGGGACAGTCCCGGGCAAACTGGGACATCTGGTCACCCTACTATAGCTGGCTGCTCGTGTGCTGATAACCGAGGTAATGTCACGTAGCTGTCATATAGACTTACCTAGCCAAGGCACTTGAAATATGAGATAACCATAGGGTGACCACATTTTAAAACCCCCAAACTGGGACCTTTGTGTAACCGCACGTTAATGCACGTGCACATGTATGCGCTTATGCACGCATGTTGGTCATCATGCGTACTTGTGGTTGGTGGAGCAGGAGGCGCTTTGATGAGAATTGTTGCTTTGCCTCGCATTTCTACGCAGTTGTTTGTTTGGCTTGGACTCTTATATGGAAACATTAAATTATTATTATTATTTTAATTGTGGTGAAAACAATTTTACAATTTGGTAGTAAATGTCAGAAACAGGGACATTTTATTGTTTTACAGATATTTTGTAAAACAATAAAATGGACCCGGGACACCCAGATCGAAACCGGGACAATCCCGGGCAAACCTGGTCGTCTGGTCACCCTACTGTAGCTAACCGGCCAATCGGCAGGGCATTAAACACAATGTGCGTTGTAAGTTTTAAGTTAGGCTAAACCATTTGGAAGGAGAGGGGTGTTCTGTTTTTCACTTGGGTGCCTATTTTTCGTTACTACGTACTCTTTGGTTATGTTTAGAAAAAAATGATATTCTTAAAAATAAAAAAACATCCAGTCAGGAGGGCACTTTGTGAATGGCAGGGCAGAGGGGCAGGGGCGACGGCCTACCTGTGTGTGTGCCTGGAGAGAGGCATGGTGTGTGATTGCATTTTAAAATGTGTGATTGCATCTTATTCTATTCTGTTGGTTCCAGTGTAGCAGACAATATCAACCAAGCTAAAGATTTTGGCGAAAATAAAATTAATCCTATTTGAACCCAGTTATGATACGTACATATCATGAATATACATATTTTATATAATAGCCTGACTGTTTTTATCTTTGCCAGCTACACAGAGATGTCTGGTCACATAGAGTCTATAGCTACCAAGGCTTTCATGGTCTCCAACCAAACCTACTCTCTCTTGATGGATCTACTGGAGGACAACTCTACAGAGGAATACATCAGCAACCTCACAAAGCAGTCAGTAACTAGACATATCCCACACACTATGAGACACTCACACATTCATGCCTACACAGAATACACACAGATATGTGCGCTCTCTATTTATCCCTGTCTTTTTCTCTCTCGCTCTCTCTCTCTCGCTTTCTCTGCCACACTCACCATCCATCCAAACTCCCTTTTGAGGCTCAATTTAAGGGGGGAAAAAAATCCTGTTAACCTGCACAGAGCATGGGTAAACAGCATTCTCCCTGCCCCTTGTAAAGATATCTGAACCCATTGCCTCTGGTTCCCAGTACCCATATGAGTGTTGTGGAAGAAAAGTGCCCACTAGCACCCTAGATAGCTGTAGCTGTGCCTCACATCACAAGGTCACGAATCCTGCTCTTTATAGCAGCTTTTTAGAGCACACTGGAGTTGAGAAAGTAAGACATTTATCCACAGGGGAACGGCTCTCTTTTAAACCCCTTGCATTCTGGCGGTTTCTTGCTTTCATGGAGCGGCAGCATCTCGTAGCGTGAGATTGCTCTGAGGATTATCCTCAATGCTCAACAGAACCATGCACAACCCTCTGATGGCCACGCCGCAGCGGTGTGAGCGGGCGGGAGGCCAGGAACCTGAAATTGATTACCCTGGCCTCATACCAGCACTAGTCTGCTTAGTTCTGAGGCTTTCTGTTCATCTTTTGAGGACGTTTGGAGGGTGCATGGGCGGGAAGGCGCGTGTGTGTCGGTTTTGCGCTTGCGGGCATCTATTGGCAAATATGAGAGATGCACTGAATGATCTAACCTCTGTCTCCCTGTCCACCATCTCTTCCTTTGTCAGACTGGCTGACATGAAACAGATGAAGGAGAATCTGACAGCCCAGGTGAAGGAGACTCTAGCCAATCGACTGGCTCTGGAGGAGGAGTCTGCTGAGGTCAGTGTTGCCCTTGGTGAGCTCACCTCCTCGCTATTGGAGCTGTCCCAGAGGCCCAACCCGACGTCAGGAACCAATCGGTCAGACCCCGAGCTTGGACCGGGTGCCAACCACACGGAGGTCGGTCAGCTGGCACTATTGTCAGAGGTAACAGTAATGAATTGTGCTCTTAAGTCAAAGGAATGTTTGGATGGACGGAGGCAGTAATGAATGTTCTCCCCTTGCCTTAGGGTGTTCACCTGAACAACAGGACAGCTGAGCTGGCATTTCATGTGCAGTCTACAGAGGAGCTGGTTAGCAAGATCAGAGAGGAGATGGAGCCTCGGTTACTCACCGCCCAAAAGAATATGGCTGCTGTAGAGGACATCTATAAGGTAGAGTGTGTTTTAGCGCCGCGCTACACTGGTTGACGTCTTCAGAGGAAGTATCACCTTAATTTCCCATGTACCTATTTTTACCCAACGTTTGACCTGGTGAAATGGTGCTGAACAACAATAAACTGAAAGAGCATAATCCACAATACACCTAAGATTATTTAACATTAGAACAATTACACGTAATACTAATCTTCAGTTATTCCTTGTTTTTCCTTGTTTATTTCGACTGTTCTTAGAGCTGCAGTATGTCTGTTCATTATTCGGTTGATGGTGCTGCTTGGCCCCCAGTCAATTTCCTGAGCTGTCAGATGTGACTTTTGCCTCTGAGGTTCTCTGAGGTTACATGTCCCCCTTCTCTTTCCATTCCTATTGCCTCCCTCCGCAGCTGACAGCTAAAGCCAAGATGTCAAAGGTCATGGCCCTGTCGTCAGTGGTGACGGGGAAAACAGTGGAGTCTGAGGCCATCGCCCTGTGGAGGGAACTGGAAGGTGAACTGTTCTATTTCAGTTTCCATTTCTGCTGTTTTACACTTCAGACTGCTTGTTCAGTTTCCCCATGCCTTCCACCGTAGCGCCTACATTTATTCCAATCAATTGTAATGAAAGTATTGAAATGCAGAGAAAAACAAATAGAATACAAATTTAACCAATAGGAATGTGTCTCACCCGGTTACACTCCACTTGTCCACTTGTCATTTGCATCTGCAATCGTGGGAAAATAATAATTAGTTCTGAAATGTACAATGAGCTTCATAGCCTTCAGTTCATTATACAAATATGTGGACTTGAGCCATGTCATATTTGTTGTTGAAAATCTCATCAGGGGAGCCTGATAAAAATGGAATAGAGTAGATTGAAATGGAATAGAATAGTCTTACACCAGAGGCATGTGTTTATGGATAGTTTCTCTAAATTCCATAACCATGTCACTTGCCAAACCCCAGGCATGCAGAGAGAGTGGCCTCACAAGCAGGCCCAGACCAAAACTGCTCTGAAAAAGGAGAAGCAGCTGAGAGGAAAGGTTCTAGAAGACATCCATAAGAAGCTGAATCAGACAGAGAGTGTCCTGAAGCCTGCCCTGGCTAATATTACACACTCCAAAGCCACCACGGAACAGGCTGAACGAACAGCGCATGTCCTGTCAAAAGTGAGTCGCTGTGGGGGAGGAGGGTACGTGCTGTACAGTGGGTGTGTGTTGTGTGCCTGCGTGTGTGTTCATGTGTTGTGTATTCTTCTAAAACTTTCATCTGTGTTGTTTTTCTGACCGTAGGAGGCCAAGGTCACTCTGACCCGGGCCAAGCACATGAGGAAAGCGTCCATCCAGCTGACCTCCTCCGTGGACACAAGCCTTCATCAGCTGTCTGAGCTGGAGAACCACACTGCCCAGGCACAAGCCGAACTGCACACAGAGGTATCCCAAAACACGACTGCCAATTCACCACACTGCCCAGGCAGCTGCTCAGCAGATAATCAGTTCACCCTTTAATGTATAGTGTTGCTATATGGCAATATAATCATGTCTCTTCATATGACCAATGGGTCAATAAGTACAGATGGGCTGTGTCCAGAGTCTTTAGGCAGAATCCAGATCAGCCACACAATCAGGTGTGACAAGGACAGGGGTTGTTCTAGGATTCAACCGGACACCAGAAGCATCAGAGAGAGCATTCCTTGGATCCAGAAGGATCCATCATACATATTATTCCGGTTGAGCCTAGTCCTCCGTCACATGAACAAATTCGACCAATAAAACTGGGACGTTGACATGACAGACTGACTACAGTCTCCCCCCGACAAACCATTGCATTGTAAAACTAGGGACTGAGATGGAGGGGTCCAGACACAATGTGGTGTCGTCTAAAGGAAAACCCGGACTGAGTCAACCAGGCATGAAATAGCTCCACCCACTTTGGCAGCGCCAGACCACCAAAGGGACGTTAATCAACCGCAAATCACCCTGAGAGAGTTTTCTTTTGTTTGCTAATGTTGTTGTTTGTGCCTTTTAAGCCTACAAATCAGTCACGCTGCATCACGTGAAATGCAGTGACAGGACTGACCAGTGAACAATGTTTCCAGCCTGCATAGATCGAATTAGTTAGTGATTATGTAGCGTGAAGAAAATACAGAACTAATCTAATGAACAACTGAGTTGCATCTGTAGTGACCAAAACATGGAAAAGCATCAATTCACTTATAAACATGTAAAAACAAAAACACTTCATTTCTGCTAGAATATGGTAGAATATGTTAACTGTGGTATAAGTGGGTTAGAGTCGTATCACAACCTAAACGGCCACATTTACGGGACGCCACATTTACGGGACGCCTTTTAGGTGTCCCATAAATATGTCCCGAAGACATTCAACTGTTCTATATACCTCAGGAATGAATGTGTGTTCTGTAACTCACTCTAGCCAATCAGAAACAAGTTACAGTCTGCAATATTGTGCTATAATATTCAGTAATTGATAAACAACTGATAGTATTTGAGATACTCAGCACGAGATACTATCACCCGTATGATGTCTTTTTTTTCTCTGTGTGGTCTTCAGCCTGTAGAGTCTCTGGTCAGTGTCAAGGGGAACATTGAGGCAGCTAAACGTCAGCTAGAAATGTACTCACTCACACTAACCCAGCTCATCAGCAAAATAGGTAAGTAAAAATAAGTACCTTTAAACCTGCAGATGTTTACTGGGCTCTACATTACCAAATGCAACCATCCTATAGTGCCCTGTAACTAGTAGTAGGGAACTGGAGCACAAGGATGTTTCATACAGCAACAAATCCAAAATGTCAGATGGTTTAGAAACATGTGGTACCCACATCACCACTGATTACACACATGACATCCATTCACAAAGTGATACGTCAGAATAAGAATTTGGAAAGTTTGTAAAACAGTCCCTTATGATGCCTTGGGGGAGGAGTTTACTTGCCTCATATAATCTCTATAGGAATGATAGTCTGTGAAGATACTTACCGATACTTACTTACTACTGATACTTTTCAGAATTATTGGCACCCTGATAAAGATTAGCGACAACAAGTTATGATAAAATGTAACTGTTGTTCATCACTTTGATCAAAATATGAGAGAAATCCCATATCGATTAATTAATAAATATTCTTCTCAAAAACATTTTGGAAATCTAACCTTGATGAATATTTTTTTTTCTAAAACATTAATGTAAGGCACCCTTGAAATGTATTACATGTATTATCTTCATTGCAATCTTAAAAATAATATTACTGGAAAATATGCATTCTAGAAATAGTTTTCATATGAAAACTTCAGAATCTCAGAATTAAAAATGCTTCCCCAGAAAATACCATGGTTGCTGTGCGTTAGAAAGTTTTTGTGCATTATGCAATTAGTTAGCCTGGTTACAATTGTTTAGTATTATTTTGGCAGTGTAAAAGGTTAATTAAACTATTAAATCAACCTGACTATCCACAATAATCCTATTCATTTGTGAATGTAACACAAATTGTAGTACATCAAAGACTCTTTTTTTTTCTGTCGACCAGATAGTAGTGAAGCGCTGGAGCGGTTTGATTGCATCCTGACTGAGACAGCAGTGCGGTTGGCTGTTCTCCGTGGCAGCGTGGAGAGCCCAGCCCTGAGTGGGAAAATCCAGACGCTCCGGTCAGCTGCGCAGGACCAGGCGAGCCAGCTGACTGGTCTGGAACAGGACCTGCAGGAGATCCGACAGGAGAGAGACAGTCTGAAGGACATCGCCCTGCACCTGCCCCAAAGCTGTCCCCAGGCCTCAGGGATGGAGGGGAAGTAGGAACGCTATCAGGAGGACTCCGGAGCCCCATTCCGTTCGTGCTACCCCCCTCCCTCAAGTTCACGCACTCATTCACTCCATCGCCGGGATTTCAGAGTATTTCTTCCACTGGGGGGTTTTGGGCAGAGGAAACGGATGAGGTGGCTGAAAGCCACAGCTGATCACAGGACGTCACTGTTTGACGGCTTTAGTGGGATATATCAACAGCGTCATGACTGGTACTCCATTACTGTAGGGCTTCGGTCAAAATTGGTGCACTTTGTAGTGAATAGGTTTTAATCTGTTGTTAATCTGTTCTTGGTGTTGATTAACAGTATTCTGGATCCCCCTTTACTGCCGTGCACTTTTCTACCAACCTGGATGTTAACCACTTCAGGACCTCCACGCAGACATAGGTAGTTTTATACACCCTTGTTCCCTTTCAGAGTCCACCACCCTATTCTTTTCATCCTTACTATCTCCATCCCTCCTGTCTCTCATCCCTCCTATCTCTCATCCCTTCCGTCTCCATCCCTCCTCGCTCCATCCCTGCCGTCTCTATCCCTCCTCTCTCCATCCCTCCCATCTCTCATCCCTCCCGTCTCTCATCCCTTCTCTCTCCATCCCTCCCATCTCTCATCCCTCCCGTCTCTCATCCCTCCTCGCTCCATCCCTCCCGTCTCTATCCCTCCTCTCTCCATCCCTCCCATCTCTCATCCCTCCCGTCTCTCATCCCTTCTCTCTCCATCCCTCCGGTCCCTCTATCCCTCCGTCCCTCCTATCTCCAGCCTTTCTAACTTCAACCCTCTTCTCTCCAACCCTTCTCTCTCTGCATCCCTCCTATCTTCAACTGTCCTCTCCATTCCCCTCTCCTATTTCCTTACAACATTACCCTGCCCTGTGTCATTAGCTGAGATTGCTTTCTCATTTCATCCGCCTTTCAAAATCTAATAACATCCAAAATGTAATTAATCTGTGAATAATACCAGTCAGCTAGCGCCCTGTTCCATAGCCCAACCGTGTGTTCTGTCAGGTTTAAAATAAATAATGCTGATTTTCCACTTCAGGGGTAGGTCTGTCTGCACTGCAGCGCTTCCCCAGTCTGACACATTCATTTACACTTGAGCTATTTTTGATTAGCTCACCATAATTAACAATTAGTTCTTTTGCCCTTTGTAGGGTTCAGCGTTTACACACACACACACACACACACACACACCCATACAGTGGATATAAAAAGTCTACTCACCCCTGTTAAAATGCCAGGTTTTTGTGATGTGAAAGAATGAGACAAAGATAAATCATGTCAGACCTTTTTCCACTTTTAATGTGACCTATAATGTGAACAATTCAATTGAAAAACAAACTGAAATGAAAAATAAAAACCTTACAATAACCTGGTTGCATAAGTGTGCACACCCTCTTATAAGTGGGGATGTGGCTGTGTTCAGAATTAACCAATCACATTCAAACTCATGTTAAATAGAAGTCATTACACACCTGCCATCATTTAAAGTGACTCTGATTAATCACAAATAAAGTTCAGCTGTTCTAGTAGGATTTTCCTGACATTTTCTTAGTTGCATCTCAGAGCAAAAGCCATGGTCTGCAGAGAGCTTCCAAAGCATC
>JACXGI010006307.1:20130-42749 GCA_016801175.1 Esox masquinongy | reverse complement strand
CACACACACACACCCACACACGCACACACACACACACACACACACACACACACACACACACACACACACACACACACACAGAGCTCCAGAAAAAAAATTGTTTGTGCAGAGACCACTGCACAAAAAAGTTGCAATGGAAAGTTTTGAGTGAGGAACAGAAGCGTTCAATTTGCAGTGGTCTCTTAATTTTAACCCTTCTATTCCTCATTCAAAACCTTCCTTTTCGACTTTTTGGAAAGGAAAGAAAAAGGTGCAGTGGTCTCAGTTTTTTCCGGAGATAGAGATATATATATATATATATATATATCTTTTATATTAAAACTAATTTCTTAGCTTTATCATACCTTGTAGACTGCAGTGCTTTCCCCGGCCTTTACTGGCAAAACGTAAGACTGATCCTTTCTTGCTGCAAGCAAAAGGGACATGGAGACTTGAGAGACAAGGGCAAGTGGTGACAGGGGAGGTATTGAAGCAAGGACTTTGCTGCGCTCCTGTGGAGAAGATGGAAAATGGTTTCTCATTTATATGTATGAAAAAGAAACTCAATCATAAACTTATATGATACACAGTATGAGTGTTATTGTGGAAAATCCACATCCATAGACACAATTATTCAAAAAGTTAATGTTGACATACACAGACTTCCTCATCCTTACTTTCTGATTGTGCAACTGTACTTCATCACTGCACTATGCTAGGCCCTTTTCAGTACTCACTGAAAGACCAAAATTATGTTGTTCTTCTGTTTTCTTCCTTTAGTTGATATCTTGTATCTTTCTGTTCCTGATTAACAAGCTGTTGTTTTCAGGTTGTATCACACTATCATATTTAGCAAACATGGTCAGCATCAGCAACTCTTTGTGATAAGCCCAGAATGCTCACTATATGCAGGTAAGTTGTGCAAACAGGGACAAAGGCATGAAGACAGGGACAAAGGCGTGAAGACAGGGACAAAGTCGTGAAGACATGGACAAAGTCGTGAAGACAGGGACAAAGTCGTGAAGACAGGGACAATGTCGTGAAGACAGGGACAATGTCGTGAAGACAGGGACAAAGGCGTGAAGACAGGGACAAAGTCGTGAAGACAGGGACAAAGTCGTGAAGACAGGGACATTTTTGTGCTGTCCACGCACATCCCACTGTAACTTTATATAACCACAGTCATAGTACATTATTTTTTGCTTGGTTATGAAAATCCAAATAGCTTTTAAATGTACTGCTCATTGATGTACTGCTGGTCTCGATGAACGATCTGGCAATGTTACCTCACATTATAATCACCACCTAGCTTAGCCAGACCAGGCCTGGAGAACCACCACAGCCCGGCTCCACTTTTCTAAGGTGTTTTTAATAGACATGGTGGTTAGACATCTCATTGCTTGTTCTTTGTGATATTAAGCTAGGTATCTTGAAAAGTGTTTTGTGAAAACTGATGTCAAAAGGCAAAATAAATTTGATTGATTGATCTGCCAAATGTAAGAACACATATGTACTTCAATTGATTAGACTAACCTTTGCATTTTATAGCTTATTTTGCATACATAGAGTTAACCAATTGAAGATCACGTTTACTAGACAGGCATTGTACTGTATATATAAATAGTGTTGTATTTCATGAGGATCTCCATAAGATGCAGTCTTTATAATGCATACCTTTTCCTTCTCTCCCCAGGCAAAGGACTGAAGTGTGACCTGAAAACGTATGATCATCATTTGGCGCCGACACTGATAGTCTTCCAACAGAGCTTGATTTATCTTCTGGATTTGTTTCTAAACAGAGGGAAAACCAATAAAGATATGAATCATCTGTTGTATAAATAAGGCTATAAAACAGTGATATTCAGCTGTGTCATAAGAAAATCCACCCCCTTCTTTGTTTAACTACCCATTGTTCAGAGTTGAGATTGATGTTCAGCAGGGGATCTGTCATGTCACCACGAGGCAAATCAGCAAGACGTCTCTCCACCTGGATAGAAAAGTCTGTGTGCAGTATGCCAAGAATATTCTGCAGAGATGTGGTAAACTTGTAACAATCCAGGGCTAAATAAGTTTCCCCACTGGAGATAAGGGTTCACTCCCAACAAACTACCTTTCTAATGTTCACAAGTCTGCCTACTGTCTAAATAAAGACAAAATAAATACACCCCAAAAATATGTTTGAGAAATCTGCAAAACCTTTTTTCACATTTCAGCCTTACCTCATGGCACACATCTGTAAATGTAGAAGACTCATCCATGTTTAGGGATTGAAGCAACAGAGAAATGTCACTCTTTGTCTTTGCCTTTCTATCCCCTTGAACCATCTCATGACAATCTTCATATTCTTGACACCAGTTCTTTAAATCAACAATGCTGCGATCTTTCGCTCGCTGCTCTTTTTCCAAGTCACCTTCACTCGTCCTATCCTCTGGATGTAATTCTTTGTATTTAAGTATGCGTGCTGCTTGTAATTCTGATACCATAAACTCTGGAAATAAGACCAAAAGAACAATAACATCAACAATACATAACTCCCATTAATCACTTCTTTCTTTAAATGTTATTGAAGTGTCAAGAACGCCCACCTGCCTACTCTCTCTCACCAGTGATTTGATTGAGTAGAGGAGGGGTCAGAGTATCTGTAGTCAATGCAGCGTAGGGACATTGCAATTCAGTCAGCAGTGTCCTTAACTCCCCGACTAGGAAAACATCTGTCTTTCTGTCTGAAACGTACACACACGCACCATAATCATTGCATGTGGTCTGTGCTTATTATGTGCCTTATTTTATGTACAACTGTCTGTATAGTTATGTCGTACCTTGTAACTCAGGGCAGACATCTCTCAATTCTGCCGCGAGCCAAGTGAGCACTGGACAAGGAAGCTCATCACACCTGCACCGTCTGGCACATACGCCTGTGTATCTGGAAAAAATGTGGAAGTATAATGGAGATGAAGTACAAAGATTTGGTTCAGCACAAACGTATTTTAACAGTAATTCTTTACTGACCAGCAGTTGGTTACGTGTCCACGCCTACGCACTACACTATTTTCCTAAACTGTTTACTGAAGTCAAATCGCTTAATAAAATGCTACAGAAATTAAAACTATTCTGGACTAGTGAAGAAAAATTAGCTGGCTTGTAAGACAGTGTTACTGGTAGTTACAAAACGAAAAGATTAGAAGTTGCGACAAGATCATAGGAGACAGAGCACCTTAAATATCCATGACACTTACATAGAATACAATCGCGACTTCCGTAGCTAGCTAGGCTTTTGCTCTCATATAGCAAGTCAACTAGACAACACCAAATCATTTTATAAAGTACATGTACATACTCACCCAAGAGCCCCTAAAGCGTATATTGTCCCAATATCTCTATCCATTGTAATCACTAAATAGAATACCTTGACACACGCCACCAAACGAGTAACAAGCTAGCTATTGCATTTGCGGCGTTCAAACAGTTTTCGCTAATGTTTTGTTTACGTAGAACGCGGAAGACAATTCCAGGACAGCACTAATAATCCTGCTCACTATGTCGATTAAGGCAAGGTTAGTAGATCGACAAGCCACTGTTGCACATAATGCGAATATCAATTTAAAAAAACACATATTACGAAAAACTGTTTCATGCACTGCTTAATTTCTGCCCGTAAATTGCAATTACTTTTAATTTGAAAACGTTTTCTTGAGTGTTGATGTCAAAAAATGTGGGTACCGGAATGATCCCTTATTTTTACCAATACTTGTGAGTGTATTCGTGAAACCAGCCAGGAATAAAAACTAGAGACAAAGAATCTTAAGATTATATTCTCAAATACAAAAAGAGTACATTTTGATTTAACACAGAACCACATGCAAATACTGTTTTACATACATGGTATACGGTATAAAAACGTTTTACAACCACACCTGAAACTAATTAATGATCACAAGATTGGAAAAACAACTTGTAGGGGATAACATGAGCACTGCAGTTACATTGTTTTAAATGGTGTAAAACAAATGTTGGTAAATTGCATTATAATCACTTTCTCTTTATACAGGTTATAGAAAAAAGTAATCAAAATGCCTTCAGGACTGCAATTTCAATAAATATGAGCAAAATATTCATGGATTAAATCAAAACAAGAACTATTCAAGGTTTACAATTTTTTAAAATAAGAATTAGCCCCAACTTTTCCAACTTCTTTCAAATGTGTGGTTATCTGATCCAAAATCTATACCTAAAAACATTAAGTATTAACAAAACTATTTTTTCCAACAATCTTCCATCTCTCTTAAAAACATATTGAAATGTACACAAGCAAATCCCAGCTACCTTTTATGAGCTCTAAAAACATTCACTGCACAACACTGAAAAGTGTACTACATGTGCATGTTAACCTACTGTTACTCATTTCAAATGGCCAGTGTCTATAGTGAGCAAGAAAAAGACGACGAATGTTTCTAAAAAGATTGCAGGGCCTAATGCAAAAACAATTGATTAATTGTGTGGAGTGGCATGAACAAAGGTAGGGATGAAAAACCACTAGACCCTTAAAACAAACCATGAAATGTAAGCTATCAGAAAAGGGAAGTCTAATCATGAAGGAGACGATGCATGTGGAAGGCTGAGGTGCAGGCAGGATAAGCAATGGAATGATGCCGAGGGAATACGATCCGTCTCATCTGTACCGTTGAACCTACTATGTGCCCTGAGAACCTTGGGAACCCTGGCTGTAGTTGCCATAGTTGCCGTATTGGTTGTAGTACTGATTCCACTGGCTCTGGTTCTGGTAATACTGCTGCCACTGCTGTGCATACTGGATCCGAGAGAGGTAAACAGAGCAAGACATTATTACCGCGTTTCAGCCAGGCAACGGCGAACATCAATGACAGTCCAACCTGAGGAACTAATGACTCACCTGTTGATACTGCTGGTTGTAGTTCTGCTGCTGTTGGTTGTAAGTCTGTCCAGTGGCGGCTGGTGCAGCGGCGGCGGCGACAGGAGCCGCAGGAGTTTGGCTGTAGCTCTGGCTGTAGCCTGGGTACTGGTTGTAGCTGCTGTAGTTGTAAGCCTGGTTGTAGTTGCCCTGATTATAGCTTTGATTGTAGCCCTGGTTGTAGCCCTGGTTGTATGTCTGTGGCTATAATTAAAGGCAAGCGATTTCAGAGAGTTAACAATACATGGGACGTGTCCAGCACTTTTCAAGGATCAGGCCAAGAGTTGATGGAAAATTCCAGAGGGAAAACCACATGTAGGGAGATGACACTCCACAGTGTAACCAGTATGTCAGAGGGCTTACCTGTCCTTGGCTGTAACTCCCAGTCGATCCCTTGTTATACTGTCCCTGGCGGTGCTGACTGTAGTTCCCTCCGGTTGGCTGGTTGCGGTTATAGCCGCGCTGTCCTCCCGAAGCACCATCCCGGTTACCCCCCCAGCGGTTGTGCTGGAAGCCTCCACGGTTAAACCCTGTGAAGTGGAACGCCAAGGCGGTTAAGTGGCTTGTTTACCACACAACAAAGAGACAGAAATACCTGATCACTTTAACGAAGCAGAAAACCCGCTCCTCACCTCCTCTGAAGTTGCCACCTTGGAGTCCACCCCGACTCTGATATCCCCCACGTCCTCCTTGGGAGCCACCCCGGTTGTCATAGCGCTGGAACGGTGCACCACGACCACGGAAACCTCCCTGGCGGTTGTCGAAGCGTTTGTCTGGGGGTGGACCGGCCTTGCGGCCCTCCTCGTTGTACTGCTTTATCAGGGTTTCAGCCTCTTCTCGCTGCAGCTCGATGAAGGTGACCGCGTCAAGAAACTCACCGGCTTCTGGGAGTACAAAGTTGGCTACAGGAAGCAGAGGGGTAGGACGTTGTCAGGAGTTTAGCCGCGCCGTCGAAAGACAAAGAAAATCATTATTACTACCTGATCGAGAGAACAAGGAAGGGATGGAAAGGGAGAAAAGGGAAGTGGAAGAGAATTCATGTTACGTAGGAGTGGAGTTACACGAGAAATGGAGCAAAAACATTACCTTAAGGGACAGGAAAGAATTTGCTCCAGTTTAGGGAGGAAATAGAGTAGAAAAAGAAAATAGCAAAACTAAGGAGTTATGAAAATGTAGATGGGGGAAGACTGCATCTGCAAATCATAGTCTGTAGAGGTATGTCCTTGGCTAGTTTTTAAGTTATAATTGTTGAATGTTTCACTCTTGGTAGTGGATATCGCACGGCCAGTGGCTTTCATATTTTCAAATTGATATGGGTCAGACTGAAAACCAAAACTTGAAATAGACGTCAACCTGAGTTTGCAGTGCTAAAAGGTTAATGATAAAAATGACAGAAATAGTTCAAATAAGAGAATGAAGGATTGTAAAGATAGGGAGATAGCGGGAATAGCTCTGAGGGGGACGGGTAGCATCTTCCAAGTTTCGACAAAATAAAAAAAAAAAACATAGAAAATGCATTGTCTGTGGTGTTTTTAATTTTTTGTTATCCATGGAATTCCTACCTTTCATTTCTAATACAGCATGATCGGGCACATCCTTCCCTTCCTCATCAGTTCGCTTTAACGTTCGCTCTTTTAAATCCTCGTCCGTGGGACAAATTACAATAGCCTTGCGTTGAAACCCTTCAAAAGGACGCATTTTTCGTCTCTGGGCTGATCCATAAACATTTGTCTAGCAATGGTGACAAGAAAGAAGTAGAAGCTGTTCATTATTGTTCACTTGTCTGCTTTTGTTACGGCTTTGCGTTCCTTAGGAGGGAAATTGGATTCCTGCAACGATGAAAGTGAGAGAGTTTTTTTTTTTTCATGCCTATATTTACTGTTCTGAAATAAGGCTGTCTCTCACAACCCCACAACTTACCTTGGTCTGGAATGCATTGCCTGTGAGAATGAACTTCGGGGACCCATGTTAGCCACCTACTGGGTTAATGATTACAAGTTCTAACCAGGTCAGCAGTTCCAGTTAAGAGCTAAGAAATATTGGCTAGTTGAAGCCAAATTCGACATTACAAAGGAACAATTGCGGCTTTACAATTCTGTTTACAAGCCTGAGCAAGAAGATGAATGTGTCTGTTAAACACAATGCTAACATTAAATTCATTACAACGAAGAAAAGCAGATGAAAAACAATATGTCCAAACAATTGAATTGTCCCCAAGAAAACCCTCCAGGGCAATAAATGTACTACTATTTATAATTGTACTACTATTTATAAATGTACCACTACATTATGCTGACATTGCTGAATAACACAATAATTACTTAATGTATTAAGCTGTGTAGTCTCACCTACAATAACAGGGTCCCCATTTACTTACCAGAACTTACCTGTTTGTCAATAGCTCATCCGTCACAATAACAACAGATACTACCTACCTGACAGTACTCACTTGTTCCGTGGCCCATTAGAATGTCCAGGACCGTACCTACCTTGAGTAACTTGAGCAAGAGCCCTGAAAATTCAAACATGTTAGTTCACTTACCTTAATGTTTTATTCATTCAACATACAACATTTAAAAAGTTCCATATGCTGTCTGTATGTATAAATCATCTATCTTACATCGTAGGTGATGTGAGTTTACATTTGAACTAATCTTACAGTTAACGAACAACAGAAGGTGTTTTTCTTACTCACCACCCAGCAGTGTTTACTTGTTTTTCAACATCTTATTATAGACATGGACTATGTTGTACAGCTTAGAGCTCTTACAACATGACATAAAGAGACGCAATGAAAGAATATTGAGTAAAAACATACAATGGCATTACTGCTTTCATTTAAGCAAAACAGAAATAATGGCGTTTAGGACAATGAAAAGTGCGATAGCTTTCAGGAGTTCAGATGTCGATCAAAGCTTCTACACTAAAGAGACAGCATCGAAGAGGGCATTAATGGACATGTGCATCAGTAAACAGCAGTGGGCAGGGGAGGGAGGTTGAGCACGGTGACATAGTATGGGGGTGAGAAATCTAACAGTACCTGATCCAGGATGTAGTTCCGCTTCTTGCGGGCAGCAATCTGGATCAGCCTATTCAGACACTGGGTGGCTTGCTGGATCAGGACATCCCAGCGGCCTGCATAGTTCTTCTGACGACGCAACCCCATAACCTGAGGACAGAGGTTTTCATTGCATTTGACGGAAACGTCTAGTTAAAAATCCCAGGCTGTACAACTGGGTTCATACAGGGATAGCAACTGACCTTCATCTTCTCCATTATGGCATTGGTGCCCAGGATGTTGAATTTTTTCGTAGGGTGCTCCTCGGAGTGCTTCAAGGCCCAGGTGGTTTTCCCTGACGCAGGCAGGCCAACCATCATCAAGAGCTGAGGTAAAACAAGAAAGGTGGACATGTGCAATTAGTTATGGCATCTCACAGCTACTGGTGACAGAAGCAATCTAGTCTAACGAACCAAAGCTTCAATGATCCGCGTATTAATCCAACAGGGCTGGCACTCAACGGGGCTCAGAATGACGCAGAGGTCTAAGCCACTGACTTCCAGGACAATTTCATCATAGAGGCCAGGAGATTTAATCCTGGACCTGATCTACAGACGGTGCCGGGAGACCTACAGGGCGGTGCGAACTGGCTCAGCACCGACCAAGGTCGATAGGCGGATGCCTTGTCTCGTCGCACTCTAGGTACTCCTTATAGCATAAGGAGTATGGGTGTCGGCGAGTTCAAACGTGGCTGTTGTTTCAGGAATGCACATTTCTCCAGTAAGTACATGCCTGTGATTACTTCTTGGATGAGCGAGCAGTGTGACAAGAAGCACAATGGCGAGATGTGGATGAATGTGCTGATCTTCGACTCTTCCAAATCTGGTGGAGAGTTGTTGCGATGAGGGAAGGCCATAATCGCGAATTGGACATCACGAAATCGGGAGGGAGGAAAAGTTTGGTAAAAGTTGGAATAAAAAAATAAATAAAAAACATGGCTGGCACTCACCTCACAATCAGCCTTGGTAGCAGGCCCTATGGTTCCCCTTATCCTGTTCTCTAGAGGGACGTTCTGAAGGAAGGTGTATCCCTCAGGAAGGGGGAAGAAAGGCTCCTCTTTCTGGCCGAAGTTGAATTCAATGGCACAGTTCTTTACAAGAACGTGGGGAAAGAGTGGCCTATCAGCTAACTCTTCATGTGAGACACGGAATCCCACACCCAGCCACTTGCCGTTCTTTGAGAATGCCATCTCCACTTCCTTAGCGCTATCGAAGTTCTGAACAAAACATGAAGAGAACAATGATTAGTCTTCTTTTATTATGCTGATGAATCCAAGTGAATTTTCTGCACAATCCCAAACACTTACGATGTAGCATCCAATAACATCGTTTTCACTGAACTTTTCCCCGTAATCCTCAAATTTACTATTTGAAGATTTCTTGCCAGTTCCTCCATAGCCATAAGAGAATGCTTCTTCACCTGGTGTTGAAAAATTGAGTTTGTGTGTTAGGTTGAAATTTTATAAAATATGGTTAATAACTATTTCCATAATGCCTTGTTTTCCAACTTCAGAAAATAATCAGTTATTTTACGGACCGAGCTGTGTGTTGCATGTGTCCAGAGACCAGCCTACACGCACTACGTGGGGATCGGGCTCGCTGCTGGGAAGGTGCTTCACACAGATCTCCTCGTTGATCTAGGCAAGAAAAACATGAACCAAATGAACATTTACATGAACAGGAAAAGGCAACCAAAATAGTACATCTGTGAAGGAATATGCAACATAAGTTCAACTAGAAATATTCTACCTTCACTTCAAAGCAGACGCGGCCTTTGTTAACACCGTACGAAGCTCGTGCACCTGACCACAGGTAGGCGAACCCTTCAATCGTGAGCGGGTATCCGCTATACCGGTCGCGTGATACCTTGAAGTGCAGATCGCAATTATCTGTAAAAAATAAATAAATTATCATAATCAAAGGTCAATAAATACATTTTTGCCATGAAATCAAATTATTTTTCCATTCCATAACGTAGCACTTTCACTCACAGGTGTCGATAGCCACAAGACTGTCATCAAAGTCTTCTTCCTCTTCCTCTGCTGGGGGCTGGGGAGAACGTGCCCTGTGTGTTGCAGAGCATAGATTGTGAGCTAGGGGTAAAGTCCTGAACAATGTTTTCGAGACAACTAACTGAAGCGGTTTTCTAACTTGTTCCATTTGAAGGGGTCAATCACATGACACTCTACCTTTTATCCTCCCGATGCTCATAGTATCCATAGCCTCGGCCTTCGTCGTGTGGCCTCTTGCGGTTGGATCGCTCGTCCTCAGTCTTGGAATGGGACACCTGCTCCGCTTCCATGGCTTCCCATTCGTCGGCCGGCTCTGGACGAAGTCCCTTAGGCTGCTGCTGTTCCTCATTCTTCAACCTCGGCTGCAGAGGTTCATCCTCCTTTTTCAACTCATCTGTACCAAAGCGGATGATGATGTCAATAATTACTGCTTGAGCACTGTGGTGAATTGAATGAGTAAACTAAGCATGTTAGTTATCACTGACCTGACTTCATTGCAGGCATCTCCGCAGGCTTTGTTTCGGGCTCGACTGTTGCAGACTCCAGTGGCTCTAGTTTCACGGGTTCTGGTTGCACTGGCTCAGGTTCTTCCGTCTCTGGTTCTAGCACCTGCAGCTCTGACATGGACAACTGTGACGCTCTTCCTTTGACAGACTCCTGCGGAAACTGCGGCTCCTTCACATTTTCTGTTAAATCAGGCACAACACCTTCCATTGCAGGGATCGGTGACTCATCACGACTGTCTTCATCCTGCCCCTCATCTTCACCATGCTCCTCATCTTCACCATGCTCCTCATCAAATTGCTCTGCTTCAGCCTTCGGGACAAACTGTATTCCATCGTCCTTATCGTGTTCTTCATCCTGATCATCTTCAACTGGTGAGGAAAGCAGTTTTGTCAGTAGGGCTTATGCTTGTTTTTCATTGTTGTAAGTTTTTCATAGTTTCATCTGCATATTACAATTCACAGGCCAGTAGTCACATTGAAACCAACTGTAACACCCTCTAAAAACAATACATCTTTAAACAGTGAAGATGGCAGTAGTTGTGCAATCAAACAATGGTTACCTTCATCTGAGCAGTCATCGCCATCTCCAGCGTCTCCGCCAATATCGTGTTGACCAACAGCCTCTTCCCCAACTTCTGTCGGCTGCCCGTCCCCTTCACCTGCAACCTCGGCCTCAAGTGCTGACTGCAACCTCAAGACAAGATCCGCCTTCAGCCCACGAGTATCCAGGCCTCGCAGCTGAAGTTCCTCCTTCAGCTCGTTGACTTTGAGTTTCTTCACATTGATTTCACTCATCTTTCATGCAGCTCCTTCTGTGATCAGAAATCCCAGGCTGTAAGAATTCACAGACGGTGGGGATTAGATTAGCTAGCTACCAGTAGCCGCCTAGCATTAGTAACGTTAGCTACCTTTACGGTACGACTACTAGTTAGTTCAGTATAAGTATAGTTAGCTAGCTAGTTAGTGTTGTGTTATAACTACAGCTACAAAGAATAATCAAGGCATCTGAACCAAGCAGTAGCGTTAACTGTTTCACTGCATTTCAAGACCATACATGGGCATCGCTGCTAACTACAGTAGCTACCTACGGTGTTGCTAGCCAACTACCGTGACCAGTAGTTAGCATTAGGCTAATCTTTGCAGGAGACCCAGCTCCAACTAGGCTCGGATAACACGCACCAACACAATACAACTAAATAACTAGCAGTAAGTCACATTTGCATGATATATAGTGTATTTGTAAGTCATGCGAAGTTACATTTTTTTAACGCGCATTACCGTTACTGACCTCTTTCCTCACCCCTATAATTTCCTTGCTTGAGATTCATGCAACGACCAACTAACTCAACAGAACAGAAACAAAATGGACGGTTCTGTAGTTAGCGAAATGCTTGGTCCAGAGGCTCAACAACGCGAGACTTCCGGGAATGCTTCTAAAGCAGACTCGATAGACCAGACTAGAGGTCGATTAATGTGAATAGGGGAAAAAATCTCTATCTAAATACATAACCTATATTTCAGCTAACATTGTAGGTAGGGGAAATTGTCATTACAACAACCAGTTGAAGATAACAAACAGCAACTTTTTACATTGTGTCAAACACAACTTAAACCGAAACTGTGCGTTTGAATTGATCGCCTGCACATGCGCAATTCCCTTCAAGGAATTTAAAGTTTGTAGAAGCGCTTTCGGCCTATCTTCATATAATATATTCTTGCTTGGTGTCTATTATTTGATTGGCTAGAAGCCGCTAGAGGCGGCTAGAGGCCCTGTGAGTTTAAAGCGAAGCGCTTGCTTCCGGTCAGCAGAGGGCATTGAAGTGTTGATGTTGGTTGCAGCCGTTACAGCGTAATAAAAAGCATGTAACCAGTTTAGTAAGGAGACCGACTGTTTCCCCCCCAATGGTTCAGACGTTTTAACCCGTTTGCAGTCAGCTGGATAGGTCTATATTTCTGACCGGAGTTGGCTACTATTATTTTTATGTAAATTATGTAAATCATGTAAATCTCGTCGCTGTGCATCTCGTTACATTTCGCATGGGTTTACACGTCTTTCTATATATGCTTTAGCGTTGCGCATACAAGCGTACATAAAATATATGGTTATTATTGAATAGTCTCAGAGGTTTTAAATTCTAGACAATGTGTTTGGTACTTGCGATGCGTAAAAGATCAAATAAAACCTAACCGTTGTTGCAGCCGAGGCTAGTTATTTGTTGCACAGCTGCATTACAGTAGTATTTGCGTCATGCTGGCAACATTAGAGATTCCGTAGTAACAATAAGTCTTCCGGTTTTCGGATTTTGCCTTCAAAATAAAAGTTCGCGGTAAAACGCGATTTTAATAATATTAAATGAATCTATTTTGCAACTTTGCTTAGTGTATATTGTAAAAATGTATTGTAGGAAATATTCAGGAGAGTGGATAGAGTAATTATATGCAAAAAATCAAGGGGCACTGTGTATTTACAATTGTTGCTGGCATTTTACTCCACCCATACCATTGGCCACAATGTAACTCAATGGATATGAAATACATATTGACTCATACAGAAAAAACTGTTCTATATACGCCACAGTGAATGTATTGTAGGAAATGTTCAAGAGACTCAATAGAGTGATTATATGCTAAAAAATCAAGGGGCACTGTGTATTTGCAATTGTTGCTGGCATTTTACTCCGCCCATACCATTGGCCACAATGTAACTCAATGTATATGAAATACATATTGACTCATACAGAAAAAAATATTCTATACGCCACAGTGAATGTATTGTAGGAAATGTTCAGGAGAGTGGATAGAGTAATTATATGCAAACAAATCAAGGGGCACTGTGTATTTGCAATTGTTGCTGGCATTTTACATTCCATTGGCCACATTCCAAATTACTGAATAGCCATCAATTTAGATCCTTTATTCCTTGTGTTAATGGCGGTGATAATCACTGCTTTACTTGGTGATTACTTAACAATTCAGCCAACAATCTTAAGTAGTTGTCAATGACTTAGATTAACCGGTCATTAGCCTGCTGTACCACCTTTAGAGATGTAGGTGAGCCCAAAAGATTGTTGACAGTTTAATACTTTTTAGATAAACAAAATAATTTTTAAAATGAAATACTTCCAACTATTACATACTACTTCAACTTGACCAAATGTAATTACTTTGTGAAAATAGTGCGTATGTATTTGTCTGTAAATATATAAAATTATTGTTTAATGTGTGAATATGATACTGAAAAAGAAAGGGAATGTTTGCATACTTTCTTTGTAAGAAATATTGTGGTTGTTCCAGTTTTAGCCACATCAGATCAATACAAAAATAACTTAACTACTGCGAACACCAACATGTAATTATTTTCCAACTACCAAAATCTATGCTACAGTATGTAGTACCAAGCTATACTGCAACCTGTAGTGTAATAACCAGTTGAACTAAATTATGCAAAATCTAGCTCACTGCTCAGCATCTGTCCAAATTGTAAATAAAATTATTTTTTACTTCAGCTTCATGTTTCAGTTTCTTTGATCATATATACAATTGTTTGCAGGTCTATGCATACAAAACATGCGTATGACTTCTGCACTTTTTTATCAGTTTTATAATTTATTTGACTATAAAATGAACTTGTGCTATTGTTATCCCAATTGTCCTTTCAATTGCCAGGTAGCATGTTATTTCAAATCTCTAATTTGATTGGCCTGTAAAATGGGAGGGTGTGTCCCATCAACCAGGTAAGTAGGACCAACCACATTTGCAGATAATCCTTGTTTCGACTCTTTGCTTGGATCAGCTTACATTTGTACTGAATCACTGTTCAAAAATCTCCTCAGCCACTTTTGAAGAGGTTTCGTTTCTTTATCAGGTTGGCAATTTCCTCTCAATTTGTTGGTGTTGCTGTTTGATTCATGTTGGTATGCGTATGTTTTTAATTTCATTGGCCTGAGCAAATTTCTGATTCATTGGTATTGACAAAATGGAGAGGCTGAAAAAATCAATGTACACAGCTTCTCCTTATTCGCTTACTTGGATTATTTACATTAAAATTCCCAGAGAGGTTTAATAAAACAGTTAGCCTAGGGCTAAATGGCTGAGACTCTTTAAAGCACCATGGACATCTCTATGTTACCAAATTTATAGCATATGGCTGCCCTGTATGTTGGTCCCGTAGGGCCAAAACCCAGGTCTTCATGACTTATTCCAACCGGGGATACCATCTGAATGCAGTTGAATCAGCCTGAGTGCTAACTTGCTCTTAGAAACCAAATATCAATACACCAATTACTCCCCTGGTTACAACAGTTGGGTATCAAAACAACGGTCACTGCTATGCATACTGATAGATGTGAAATGTGCAAAAACAGTGAAGTAATGAGCATTACTTCAACTCACATTTTCAACTTAGACTAAATATAGACACATCATCGCTTAATGTTCTCTTCAGACAACTAATCACCAATGGTGGAGTACCCAAGAAATGCAGTCAGTGTGATGGTGTATTGATTAGACAAACCGTTTGGAACAGCACACCAGATATTCTAGTGTTTTTTGTACCCTATGTTGCAGACAACTTTACAGTTAATAGAAACTCAGTTCTTCCCTCCCGTACAATTGAAATCCCAGTTCTTGGCAACAAGATGGAGAAGTACAGATTGAGCTCTGTGATATGCCATTCAGGTAAAAAATCTACAGGGGGGCATTTCTGGTCAGTGCTGGATTTTGACACTTTTAATATTTGGGCTGATGACATACACATTTCTGTTGGCAGGATTAGGGAAGTGGTTAGCATAAGTACATAAGGGGTTATATATTTCTATGAAGTAGCTAATGAGCCTCAGACACAAACCAATTGTAGTGATGTACCCCAACATGATGCAGAATCAGATATTTCTGTGATTCCACAGTCTGAATACTTCTCCATACACTTCTCTCATACAGTGGATGAAACGTTACCCATTTCGATTTTTCTAAATACTACATCAGCATTTCAAGAATGCGATAAGAGATTACTTAGAGCTGTTCAAGTGAAACTTGTCAAAAAGCCATTTCCCAGTTAGAAGCAGTGGATTCAACCATGTTTTCACAATCCATGGTTCAACAACAACTTCATTATAGTTATGTAAAGGATATAGTTGAAGATTTTGTTCAGGAAATTCTACCTGGTAACTTCTTGGCAAATGACCTGCTCTACATTCACAGTCTAAACACAAAACAACTCATAGTAGAGCCAAAGGAGATTTCTGCAGAAAGCATTGGTGAATATCTTGTTTCAGTCCAACAGAACAGTGCATGTAATGTATCTAAGAAATCCAAAGGCTCCCAACATTCCAACTGTTATGTTACCCATACCCCAAAGACTTTGCTTATAAAAATGGCCATAGTGAGCATGCACTTACCTAGAAGCTTTACTTTACCTTCGATATCTAGCAAACACACATACTTTTGCCAGTATAGTCACATTTTCAGATGAATACCCATTTATGAAACTGTATAAATATCATGACCAGCTTTGGCGTGCAAACTGCACTAAGACATCAAATATGCCGGTGGGCTATACTTTTGTATTACTCAAGAAATTGTTGCTTAAGGACACACTCTGTCTTCTTGCATCTGATCTTACATGTAGTGTAGAAGTTCTCCACTTTGGTTAGAAAGAAGTAATTCACATGTACACTGACAAATGCAAGGAATGTGATTCCTCTCAAAATAAAGACATTCCTAAGCCAACTCACAGAAAGCCATCTTCACTGGCTGCTGAGGATTTTGATACAATAAGCAATGGAAATTGTTTCAGTGATAAGATAATTGATGAGTACCTTGATCTCATTAAATCTCGAATATACAGTGCCCCTTGATTTTTTTGCATATATTTACTCTATCCACTCTCCTGAACATTTCCTACAATACATTCACTGCGGCGTATAAAGTAGTTTTTTTTTGTATAAAGCAATATGTATTTCATATCCATTGAGTTACATTGTGGCCAATGTTATGAGTGCAGTTAAATGCCAGCAACAATTGCGAATACACAGTGCCCCTTGATTTTTTTGCATATAATCACTCTATAGACTCCTGAACATTTCCTACAATACATTCACTGCGGCGTATAGAATAGTTTTTTCTGTATGAGTCAATATGTATTTCATATCCATTGAGTTACATTGTGGAAAAAGAGGGTGTGGAAAATATTGTGTTGCTAGATGTAGCACACCATTCCCCATGATTAGACAGGTTTGTCTTACTCTATACACTCTCCTAAACATTTCCTACATTGCTTTCTCTGTGGAATATTCAATAGTTTGTGAGCAATGAGGCAATATGTATTCCATATTCAGTCATTGGCATTGTCTGAATTTTGCCCTTGGAACGTGTTTTAATACGCACTTTTTATTGAAATGTCTCTTAAATATGTTCAAATATTAATTGTTGTCAATGTTTTGAGATACATTTTCTTAAACAATTAATAAACTCAATTTATGTCAGTTTTGAAGTAATACGTTGGTCTCCTTTATTCTGAAAATTTCCTAATTTTCGTGACCCGGAAGTGTTTCTTTAATGTTGCTCTCAAGACGCTGATTTCGGTAGTATCTTGTTAATTCTGCCAAACATGGCGGTGTCTGAGCGTCGTTGCCCGCTTATTACTTTGTAACATTATATAGAGTTTCTTTTTATTTGCGGAAAATAAAGGCTCTAATAAGGTAATGTGTTATTTTGCAAACATACTCCCATTTTCTAGCTAGTTAGAATAGCCGCCTAGATGCTATCTAGCTAGCTAGTCCTTTCAATTATGTGTTGTTATTTTGTCCATCGTCGGTATAACTATTCAAAGTGTTTTCATATGTTCTATATATAATCTCAATATGTTTTTGCCATTTAGATTTTGAAGATGGCCTCAAATAGTGGAGAAAGTGCTGGAGCAAGGACTTGTGTTGCATCTCAGTTTTTCAAAGATGATAAAGCAATTGATATGACCACCAGTGAAAAGGTATCCCTGGAAATTTTTTGGTCTATTTTGATCAAAAATCGCCCTAAAAATTCTACTGTGTAGATAGATACTCATTTTAGTTACAACATGTTTTCTGTTCTCAACCATCAGGTTGTCGATCTCCTGAACCAAGCCGCTCTTATTGCTACAGACAGCAAACTCACAGTTCTCAAACAGGTTTGTGTTCCAGAGATCAGATTTTAGAACTGCTATATATTGCACACTTTTTAAACGTTTTTTTGCTATTCAGGTCCAGGAGCTTATCATCAACAAGGACCCCTCTTTACTTGACAATTTCTTAGATGTAAGTATGTTGTTTTAACTGTATACTGTTACTACTGGTCGCTAAAGTACCTGTATAAAATGCTCTTTCTCTCTTGTTGTAATCCGTTATCTGTAGGAGATCATAGCCTTTCAGACTGATAAATCAATGGAAGTAAGAAAGTTTGTCATCGGTTTCATTGAGGAAGCATGGTGAGTGTTTATGCTGATTCCTATCACTGAGACACGCACAGCATATGAAGTCTATGAACAGTTTTTAGAATATAGGTGATTGGCGACGGTTGCATTCAATAAGTGTAATGTTACCTGATGAAGTGTAAGAAGAATGTAGACTGTGGGTTGCTTTTGCCTCAACAGTAAGAGAGACAACGAGCTCCTGCTACGACTCATTGCCAACCTGAACATGCTGCTGAAGGATGAAAGTGTCAATGTAGTGAAGAAGGCCATTCTCACATTCACTCAGCTCTACAAAGTGGCATTGCAGGTACACCCATTTTCTTGAAACCAGGCTGAATGAATAATGTTTCCCTATTTCCATTTGTGCTCAGTACTAAGGCTAGTTTCTTTTTTCTGCAGTGGTTTGTGCGTTCTAAGGTTATGTCAGACATGCAGGAAGCATGCTGGGACATGGTGACTCAGATGAAGGAGGACGTTCTGGCCATGCTGGACATTGACAATGATGGAGTCCGCACTCATGCTATCAAGTTCACTGAGTCTCTCATCATCACTCTGTCACCGAGGACTTCAGACTCAGACACTCCCAAGCGCCAAGAGGGAGACATCAGCCTGGATAAAATCCCTAAAGACCATCCCTACATCCGCTATGGTGAGAGTGGAATATTGTCACTCTGACATTTCAAAGTTTTCCACTCATTTTTCTATTGAGTTTTACCCCAACTGTGTTGTGCATCACTCTCTCCACATCTTGATGCTCTTTACAAGATGTATTCCATGTCATAATCAGATACCCTATGTGAGGAGGGAAAATCTGCACTGGAGCAACTTCTGAAGTTCATGGTCCACCCTGCTATCTCCAGCATCAACCTGACCACGGCCCTCGGTTCCCTGGCCACGCTGGCACGACAGAGGCCCATGTTTATGTCTGAGGTGGTGCAGGCTTACGAGACTCTGCATGGTCAGTACAATCATTGTTTTGATTGTCTGTATCAATATATGTAAGCAATAAGGCACGAGGGGTTGTGGTATATGGCCAATATACCACGACTAAGAGCTGTGCATTGTGGAGTGCCTGGACACAGTGCTCAGCCGTGGTATATTGGCAGTATACCACAAATCCCAGAGATGCCTTACAAAACTGGTTGCCAGCGCAATTACAGCAGTAAAAAGTGATGTGATGTCATAGCCGTGGAATACAGTCTTATATACCATGGCTATCGAGCAATCAGGATTCAAACCACCTGATTTATAAATATATTTCTACAATGCCCTGGGAAATTACCTTCATCTCTTAAGTTTGGCTAGTTCCATTTAGTGTCATTGAAATAGTTTTGTTTTTGTTTTGGCAGCCAACCTACCCCCAACCCTGGCCAAATCTCAGGTGAGCAGTGTACGCAAGAATCTCAAGCTGCACTTACTGGCGGTGCTGAAGCACCCGTGCAGCCTGGAGTTTCAGGGTCAAATCAGCACTCTCCTCCTGGACCTGGGGATGTCCCAGAATGAAATAGCCCGCAACACGCCAGCCCCCCGCGAACAGCGCAAAAGGCCCCGCATTGAGCCCTACTCAGATGGCAAAAAGCTCAAGATGGGTGAGTTGTGGAGCTGTTGCACCGGATTTTATTTTGACGGACATCTTTGACTTCCGCAGCCCATAAATGGTGAATCCGTACCATGCCAGATCTGTAATCCAGTTGTCTGACTTTCAGAGCCCGTTCTTCTAGAAGATGATGACGATAAAGAAGAGCCCGTCCCCCCTTCCGTTTCCAAGCCCTCCTCTGTGCCGGTGGCACAGTCAGCCATCGACCTTACAGCCGAGTTCCTGCGCCCCCTGCTCTCTCCGGAGAACGTGGCCAATTTGGTAAACTGTTGTGTTCACCTATGACATACTCATCTCTGTCACCTGGACGGTCTGAGGACCATTCTCACATTTGTGACGCTCCACCACATACAGGTACTGATCAGCATGGTGTACTTGCCTGATGTCATGCCAGCGTCCTTCCAGGCCACATACACGCCGGTGGAGTCTGCAGGAACAGACGCCCAGATCAAACACTTGGCCAGACTCATGGCCACTCAGATGACAGCGGCTGAGATTGGACCAGGTTAGAAAGAGCGGGAATAGGGTCGATCCGCGTGCGTAGCAAAACGACTGAACACAACGGGCCGCTGAAATGACCCATTTCAAAGGTAGAAACGTTGACCTCCACTCCTAAAATCTGTCCCTCCCCTTTCCGATCTGCACTGTAGGACTGGAGCAGTGCAAAGCACGAGACGAGGAAGCTGGGAAGGACGAGGCCCTGGACGACAGCTTAGGGGAGACCTCCAAAGACCTGCTCATCAAGCGTAAAGTACCAGTTGTAGGTCAGGCCATCTCTGTGGTCGGAGGAGGCTACACAGAGAAGAGCCAATTGGAAACCCCCCAAGTCAAGAGGCTTCCCGAGCCCATTCTCCCCTCCACACAGATCAAGTGAGGATCCAGATCACCACATCAGATTGTTACCGCAAACAATAGCCAACCCCTGCAAGCACCCTGCCGTTTAACCATCCCTCGACGCACTGTTTCGTTTCTTGCCTCTATCAGGACGCCCGGTGCGAGTGGGAAGAGGAAAGTGTTCAGGCTGGCTGACGTGGTCCAGCCGTTCACAGACGCCCAGCTTGAAAAGATGACCAACACGGCTGTCAAGCGCATCCTGCACTCTGAAAAGGCTATAGCACAGAGCGGGATGTCCCACGTGAGTTTTTCCAGACATCGTTCCTCTGCAGTTGGTAGACGGGGGTGAGGCGTCGCCATCCACGGCAACTAACGTCCACCGGAAGAGACGGTATGCCCTCAGAACGTGTGACGTAAACCACGCGTGTCGTGTCACTTCCTTCCAGGTGCGCGTCAAGCTGCTGTCCAGGCTCGTGTGCCAGTTCGAGGGGATGATGATGGACGACGTGCTGGAGTTCATCCTGGAGGACATCCGGACGAGGATCGACCTGGCCTTCTCCCTCCTCTACCAGGAGTACAACACGTACCTCAGTCAGCAACCGACGGGCCTGTTGGACGCCTACGACCACTGCCTGTTCACTCTGCTGGCCGGCCTGCAGGAGAAGCCCGAGCAGAGGGACGGGTGAGATGGACGGCCCCCTTGTTCTACTTCCCGACCCGGGCTGGAAAGCTCCGTGGTCAAAACGCCTAACACGCAACCCTTTTTTACTGTCCCTTCTCCTAGGCTTTTCACTAAGCTTGTGCTGGAGGCTCCCTTGATTACAGAGTCTGCTTTGGATGTCATACGACGGTACTGTGAAGATGAGGTAACGACACGTTTGGTGGTCTTCACGACCAGCTGGAGTCTCTTTGTTTGGGACTGTTGACAGGTTCCAAGATTCTGTGTATGGTGCGCTAGTGCATCATTTAGAAGTGGAAATCTTACTTATATGTCTGTTATAGTTTATTACTGCTGTATATTTAAAAAGCATTTCATGCCCTATCCATCCAATTTAGTTGAGCAGGGAAAGCAATAAAATTAGATTTCTTATTTTCTTAATATTATATTGTGTACTTGAACCTGTCATCTTAAAAGTGAGTACACTCAGCAATTTATAACACTTAACAGAAACATGAGTTGTAGACCTTTCAAAGACTGCAGCATTACCAGTTATTGTTCATGACCAGCCCATGAAAAAAAATCTCTGTAGGAAATCGACATTATCACATTTCATTTTCAACATGAGCAAACAAATGCAATGTATTGTTTTCAATTTCTATGATTTAATTTCTGATTATATGTGTTTCAGTCGCGCGTGTACCTTGGCATGACCACTCTGAAGGAGCTGATTATAAAACGCCCCTCAAGACAGTTCCAGTACCTCCATGTACTTCTGGACCTAAGCTCACACGAGAAGGAGAAGGTAACTATTAAGAATGGGCAAACAATGGGTCTCTGTTGCTTCAGGCTCACCTCGCTTTTTAGTTGACAGTACGTTTTCTGGCCAGGTGCGCTCCAATGCCCTGTCTTTCATAAAACGGATGTATGAGAAGGACCAGCTGAGGGACTACATCGAGAAGTTTGCCCTGAACTACATGCAGCTGCTGGTTCACCCCAACCCTCCATCCTTACTCTTCAGCGCTGATAAGGACACAGGTTTGCCTTTCACTTTCACAGGCCATTTCAAACAACACATCTGTCACCCTTCGCCACGGACTGAGCGATGACTTCCTTCTCCCTCCCACAGAGGTGGCTTCCCCCTGGACGGAGGAGACAGTGAGGCAGTGCCTGTACCTCTACCTCTCCCTCCTGCCTCTCAACCACCGCCTGGTTCACGAGCTGGCGTCTGTCTACACAGAGGCCATCGCTGACATTAAGCGCAGTGTGCTTCGGGTGATAGAGCAGCCTGTAAGCCCCGCCTCTCTGTAGTTTGGATTCTCTGTCTCTCTGTAGTTTGGATTCTCTGTCTCTCTGTAGTTTGGATTCTCTGTCTCTCTGTAGTTTGGATTCTCTGTCTCTCTGTAGTTTGGATTCTCTGTCTCTCTGTGGTTTGGATTCTCTGTCTCTCTGTGGTTTGGATTCTCTGTCTCTCTGTGGTTTGGATTCTCTGTCTCTCTGTGGTTTGGATTCTCTGTCTCTCTGTGGTTTGGATTCTCTGTCTCTCTGTGGTTTGGATTCTCTGTCTCTCTGTGGTTTGGATTCTCTGTCTCTCTGTGGTTTGGA
>JACXGI010006307.1:7541-20030 GCA_016801175.1 Esox masquinongy | reverse complement strand
CTGATCTTCTGCTGCTGGTCGAGAATTGTCCTAAAGGAGCAGAGACCCTAGTCACACGGTGCCTTCACATTCTCACTGATAAAGGTAAAGCTCTCCGGGGTTCCCCCCTCTGCTCTGCCTTTTCGCCGACGGTCTGTCTGTTTGTGCCAAAGCCGTATGTAGGGAGAGTGGCAGCTCCACAGACTCTGGTGGTTTTTTCCCTCACAGTGCCGCCGTCACCAGAGCTGGTGGAAAGAGTGAGGGACCTGTATCACAAACGAGTGCCAGACGTTCGTTTCCTAATTCCGGTCATAAACGGTCTGGAAAAGGTACGGTCGCGTCTGTGACGAAACTGGTGTCATTCAAAATGCCACGTTAACCGAGGGATCACTGTGGCGTTAAAACCAGACGGTCAGTGTTACATTGGCTCCTGTGTTGCTGTGTTGTACAGAAAGAGGTGATCCAGGCTCTTCCCAAGCTTATCAAGTTGAACCCCGTGGTGGTGAAGGAGGTCTTCAACCGTCTCCTCGGCACTCAGCACAGTAAGACCCCAGTCCCATCTTCTACTGCGCTGTTCACGCCTCTGTCAAACGTTCAAACACTGTGTAACCAAGCTGTCGCCGCTCCTTCCAGGCGAGGGCAGCTCCTCCATGTCTCCCCTCACCCCGGGCGAGCTCCTCGTGGCCTTACACAACGTTGACTCCACCAAGTGTGACATGAAGTCCATCATAAAAGGTTAGTAGCCTTCCGACAGCCGATGCTGTTTCATTTTATTTTTTTTACTCTCAGCTACACTATTGCACATTGTCTCCAGGAAGATTTTTGTTGATGGAAATGTTCCGTCGAATTCTTTTTTTTTCCCCCCACGTCCACAGCCACCAACCTATGTTTCGGAGAGAGGAACGTGTACACGTCGGAGGTCCTGGCTGTGGTGATGCAGCAGCTGATGGAGCATAGCCCTCTACCCATTCTCCTGATGAGAACCGTCATCCAGTCCCTCACCATGTATCCACGCCTGGGCGGCTTCGTCATGAACATCCTGTCCCGGCTCATTGTCAAGCAGGTCCGCGAGCTCGCAGTTGGCCCGAGCTCACACGAGGGCACCAGGGCATCCTAGTGGTTAGAGCGTCTGGCCAGTAGCCGAAAGCTCGCTTGAACCCCCGACCCGGCACGAACGCTGACGTTCTGTCCCGAGCAAGGCGGTTAAGGCTTGCAGTGAATGAGAACGTGTTCATACTCACCTAGTAAAATAAATGCCGGGGGAAAAAAACGAACAACAACAAACAACACATTGGCATTAATTTAAGCCTGACTGCTTTTGCTGTGTATAATCCCAGGATGCTGGTGACCTGCTATAAAGCGTGCGTGTGCGTCCGTCCGTTGTGCAGGTGTGGAAGTATCCAAAGGTGTGGGAGGGCTTTGTGAAGTGCTGCCAGAGGACCAAGCCTCAGTCGTACAGCGTCCTCCTGCAGCTTCCCCCAGCCCAGCTGACCAGCGTGTTTGAGCGCTGCCCGGAGATGAGGGAGCCCCTCCTACAGCACGTGCACTCCTTCACCCCCCACCAGGTAGCCCACGACCTCTTTTATGGTAGCACAAAACATTCCATGCGAAAGCCGACAAAAATGCGGCCGTATTATAGTGTCTTTTTCCATCTGAAATCTATTTCCCCATTGATCTGTCTCTTGCGACTGAACCCTGCCGTGCTGTCGCAGCAAGCGCACATTACGGCCTCCGTCATGACCGTCCTGGAGGCCAACAGCAAGCAGCCGGAACCAGAGGCCATGCGCCCTGTGATGGCAGAGAGGAAGGTAATGGACTCAGGTGGCACCCACGTCTTCTGCTCTGTGTGTCACTAACCGTTGTCCTGTCAAAACCTGCTGTACAATGATGTAATTTCCAACTAACTCGTGTCATTCTCTGCGCCCCACTTCTTTCATCCTGCCAAGGTTGAGACCCCCCCAGCAGCCATTGCGCCCCCGGCCACCAGCGCACCAGCTGCAATCATGGCGCCCGTCGTAACTGCTCCGGTACAAGCGGAACCTCTTCCGGTACCTCTGAAAGAACCAGAGCTACCAGTCCAGCAGGCTGTGCCGACTAGAAAAGAGGAAGAGGAACCCATGGATGAAGGAGAGACAGCCCCCGCTGGTCAAGAGGATACTGCAGATACAGTTTTGCAGGTAGCCTGGGAAACTAGTGATTGTTTTTTCCTTGTCAGTGTTTGGGTGTATTCAACCTTTGAGAACTTTAATGACCCCACTGGTGTCTTACATATGATAACCTGACAGAATTAGCTAGTCACTCTGGACCTTGCCTGAAAATCACCCTTACTGAAATATGATAAAAGAAATATATAACTAAAATCTATGACGTTTCTACCAGGTGGATTTGCCAGTAGTGGAAGAGAACTCAACTCAGGATTCTGAAGAGAAAATGGAGGAACCAGTGGAGGAACCAGTGGAAGAACCTGTGGAGGAACCAATGGAGGAGACATCTACTGAACCAGCAGATATCACTGACCAATTAAAAGACAGTACTGCAGAACCTGAGACTGCCAGAACCACAGAACCTGAGACTGGTGCAGGAGATGCAGAATGAGGCTCTATTATAAAGGAGGGCATAAAGGAGGTTACAAACAGAGGATTAAAAGCAGCAAAATTTGTGACTCCACCTCTGTTTGTTAGCTCTAACCTGTATGATCCTCTTGAAATTAGGCAGTCTGTTCATCCCAAAAACATTTTGTCCTTTGTTGTATATTTATGTACTTCAGCAATCTAGTCAGGAAAACATTTACTAAGTCCTCATTTATTTTTGTTTTGAAGGTAATTAATAGAAAATGTATTTGTCACAAGAATAAACTCTGATCTGAACTTCTGTTTAGATTTGTCCCATGCTTTTTGGTGTGCCCCAAATTTAAACAATGACCGCCTATCTATTGACCTGGGCTTCTTTTACAGGCGGTTTGTAAATTCTCCCCTAATTTCATATTTTTGATTTATTTCTCTCCTTTGGTCCCAAGAAAAGACAATAGACACTGCTGATCTGCAAACTGATTTTGGGTGTCAGGATTTCAAATTGATTAATTTACCTCATGTGATAAAGATAAGCCTGTTTTATTATTTTGTGGGTTTGGGTCAGTTTTAGGCAACGCCCCAAGACCAGGCTGGTTTTAGGTTAGTGGTTTTGCAGGTCAGCAACGGTGTCCAGCTTTTCGAGTGGTGGTTGGATGAAGTGATGTCTATCCGTGCAACCACTAGTGGACTTACGCATCGCAAAGCGCCACGAGCGTAGCAACAGTATTGTTTACAATAGCAACAAGGCCACTGGTGTTTATTTTTTTTGGGTGGGGTAACTGTTTCTTGCCGTATGATAAACGATCATTACTTATCGAGTCAACTTTTTCTACAACTGGATCGTTTTTTGTTGAGTTATTGTTAACGCTACCACGAAGATGGAATCAGAGGGAGCACTGAACAACCAAAGGGAGCAGACAGCGATAAGCTTCAAGGCCTTTATGCTAAAAAATAGTACAAAAAGTAATATTAACCTGTAAGTATATTATAAACCGGGTGCATTGAATCCTGAATGCTAATAGCCGTGGTATAAGGCCGTATACCACCGCTATTTCGTCACATCACTTTAATTACTTAGGTAATCAGGATCCCAAAAAGCCATCTGGGGGATTTGTCGTATTGCCAATACACCACGGCTAAGCGCTGTGGCCAGGCAACCCGCGATGCGCCGTGCTAAGAACAGCTGTTAGCCGTGGTGTATTGGCCATATACCACAAACCACCGAGATGTCTTTATGCGATAATAAACTGATTCTATGGCTTACTGCCTAAATATGATTGCCATAGCGGATGGTAATGGCAGCCTTTGATGAAAGTGAGAATGACACTTCTCCAACCTTTCCAGGTATGACCATCTCGCACGGTTACTGACCAAGGTGATGGATGAGCGGCCAGAAAATGTGGTTGACGTAATTGAAGATATGAGCCTTGAAGTGAAGCGGGGTTTGCTACAGGACATGCAGAGCACATTAAGAGACACGCCCCTGGCATCCGCTGCACAGCTTCTGGCTAAGCAGCAGAAGTTGCTATTTTCAAGAGGGGGGGATGATGGCGACCGAGAGGAGGAACTGGTAAAATAATGTGCCCTAGCTAGTGGTCCTGATGTAGGGAAGTTTCAGTAAGTTATATGTTGTGATCAGTCATTATTGTCTGTCTCATTAGGTCGAAACACCACTCCCCAATGTAAGTGAACTTAGCTTCTACCTGGAGCAAGCTGGAGTGGGACTGGGCAGAGAGGAGATGCTGAGGGTCTTCCTGGCACTAAAGCAGCTGGTGGATTCTCAACCGTTAGTGCACTGCCGATTTTGGGGCAAAATCCTTGGCACAGAGGGTAACTATCTTGTAGCTGAGGGTGGGTACAGAGAAGGAGAGGAGGAGGAGGAAGAGGGTCGTGAGGAAACTGCTGAAGAGGAGGAACGAGATCCAGAACCTCAGGATGAGGAAGCTGAGGTGGTGGAAGTAGTGAGTTACTGAAAACACCTGTCACCCAGTCGTATGCCGCTTTAACGTTACCGTTCCATTATGAAAAGTTGATGATGGCTTCGCTTTTTTAGATTGATCCACTTCCAAGTTCCAACTACAAGCCCCCGCCCGTAGTGCCAAAGGAGGAAAACGGCACAGGTGCGAACAAGTTCACTTACTTTGTGTGCAGACAGCCCGGCCTTCCCTGGGTGAGGCTGCCGTCTGTCACACCCGCTCAAATCACAGTGGCACGCCAGATCCGCAAATTCTTCACAGGAAGACTCGATGCCCCAATTGTTAGCTATCCTCCTTTTCCTGGCAATGAGGCCAATTATTTGCGAGCCCAAATTGCTCGCATTTCTGCGGGCACCCATGTCAGTCCCCTCAGGTTCTACCAGTTTGCAGAGGGGGACGGTGAAGAGGAAGAGGAGGGTGCCAGAGAGAGCTTTGAGGAGAATTCCGACTTTGAAGGAATTCCTGTTGCTGAAATGGTAGAATCTCTATCCTGGGTGCATCATGTCCAGTACATCCTGCAACAGGTAACACTCAGGTGATCTTCTAGATTGATTCGGATAAGCCATTCAGCTCGTTCGCAAATGATCCCGTTGCCTCTCATAGGGTCGCTGTAAGTGGGTGAGCCTTGCAGACAAGCCAGAGGATGACTTTGAGGAAGCCGATGAAGAGGAGAAACAGGAGGAGCCCGATGAGCCGGAGCCAGAGGTCGGGCCTGCGCTCCTCTCTCCAATCTCTGAGGATGCAGGTCCGACTCAGTCTGTCTGCTTGTTGGCCTAAATTTAGGTCAAGAGACATTTTCACTTTATGGTGGTAGCATGATGTCTTTTATGAGCATTCCTCCTGTGTTAAACTCACTTGGATACTTAAAGTGTATGTATTTCAGACGTGGCCGGCACCTCTCCCTGGACCTCTAAGATGTCCTCTAACCTCCTTCCTCAGTTTGCCATTGCAGTTCTACGCTCCAATCTCTGGCCAGGGGCTTATGCATATGCCAGTGGAAAGTAAGATTCAGTGACATTCTTTTTCTTCTGAATTTTGGATGGGTAATTTGTTGTAATAATGTAATAAATCTGGCATGTAGACAATATCCCAATTCAAATAACTGTTTTTGTTTTTTCCTAATTTAGGAAGTTTGAAAACATCTACATTGGCTGGGGTCTGAAATGTTCAGTGGGAGGTTACACCCCAACTATTCCATCAATGCCTCAGCAAGAATACCCCAGTGGACCAGAGATCTCAGAGGCCATGGACCCAAGTCTGGAGGAAGAGCAGGCACTGAAAGCAGTCATGGAAGAGCAGAGAGCTGCTCAAGAAGACACAGAGGGCCTGGGTGGAGATGAAGAGGACGAGGATGATGATGATTGAGGATTACTTTGTTGTAGACACTACATTACAAAATAAGCACTATTTACAGTTGACTAAAGCCTTAATTTGTAAAAAAGAAAGAAAAAGACACAAATGAAGTTTGCATTAAATTCATTTTTTTAACAGTTATCTTTAGATATCTTAGACGGTAATGAAATGTGTTAGCAAGATAGACCGGACTGTAAGTTTCCGCAGACAAATAACTGGTTACCCCACTAATGCACCGGTCCTCAATTGCCCATATCAGTAGTAGTTTTTTCCTTATACAAGCAGATATCTTTATCTGTAAAAAAGCATGACGAAACTGCAGAGAATAAGAAGTCTGATTTATTTGTAAATTTTGCATAAAAACAAGACAGAATTCATGCAACCGAATACAAGAGGTCAAAAATACAAGAGGACTCTGCTAACTCAGTGAATGAGGTTTAATGCCTTTCTGAAAAATAATATTAACTAGTGTTATAATTGAGTTTTT
Organism: Esox masquinongy; assembly: GCA_016801175.1. NCBI lineage: Eukaryota > Metazoa > Chordata > Actinopteri > Esociformes > Esocidae > Esox > Esox masquinongy. The sequence goes on along the minus strand of JACXGI010006307.1, from coordinate 13,665 downwards.
CTTGCAAACATGTACATCCTTCAGTTTAGTATGTTGCTATGTAGTACCGATGTTTGAGTAATGTGTACTATAATGTACTGTATGTAGTGTTACAGCTTTTCACTTAGTCAAATCTTTAATAAAACAGTCATAATATGGCAAAAAAATGTGAAAGTGCAAGATTGAAGCAGGCCACCACCTTTAAGTGCATTGGACAGGTTGATAGGAATCATCTTCATACTGCCATAAGCACTGAGGTAATCCATTTCCCTTTGAGGGATTTAAAATTGAATTCCTTTAGAATGGCAACATTAATAGTGTGTGAGTGTGTGTGTGTGTATATATACACACACACACTATTATATATACATAAAATGATTGAACAAATGCTATAACTTAAAGATACATTTTAGAAATAAATAAAAGGGGAATGAAACAATCTTTGACAGAGCAAAACATTTTCCTCTTTCCAAGTCTGAACCTTTTTAAATGCCCAACTAAAACCCATTTTGCTGATGTTGCCATTGTGTAAGACGAGCAGCATATAGTAAGCAATGACCAACATATGTACTTGAAATAAGTTGAAGCCTTGCTTTTTCATGAATGAAATTTTTAACAACCCACTTTATGACAGTATGTTCTAGTGGAACATCGTGTTGACTTTCAAAGCATGGCATGAGCATTTAATGACTTGGAGTTACACTACTGAAAATTCAAAGAAACGTTCTTCAGGTAATTATCCATCTCGTTTGGTTGCGCTAGCTGGTGCTACTCTACACAGGACTTTGCCAGTAGTTTATCTTTTTAATCTGGGCCAAGACCCTTATTGCCTGACAATAAATAACAGACATTGACATTCAGGTTACACTTATTTTAAAGGGTCAAAAGCCTGGTATGGTACCACATAGAGGGAAATGGAAAGTTCTTTAGGAATGTGAATTAATATTTTCCAAACCAAGGTTGGTTTTGGTTCTGATGGACTAGCAGAATGAAGATTAGCGGAGGTCACTCTCTTCATCCTGTATTTGTTTTTTGATCCTTAGTAACATAGTGGTGTTCCACTGGTCCAATCTTGAGATGGTGTCAAAGTCTTTCACCTGTTACAGAAGAACAACTAGTTTAATGGACCAACATAATTTAACCATTAATTTAACCATGTCATTCTTTCATCATGGAATGGCAGGTATGAGAAATACCTACTGCATTAGTGAATGCGTCCACATCCTGTTCCTCATATGCATCCAGAAGTTTCTGTTAAAAACACAGCATATGTATAAAGCATATACAGTACTACATCATAATATCTATCACTTGAAATATGTCATGTTAGCTGGTTAATAGTGCAACTAACCAAAATGTTTTGTATCTGCAAAAATATGAAGCCATTCACAAAGCTGTTTAACTTTAGCGGACAGAGCTGTTACCTCTTACACCCAGAATACACTGCTTGTTTAGGGCTGCCAAAAAACTAGAGGTGCCACTGAACGCAGTAATCCAAACCGTAAAACAATCCAAGCAGACCATTTTACCACCGTTACTTACCTTAACCAGTTTGCACTCTCTAGCGTCTGAGAAGGCTGGAAACATTTCCTCATACCTCTGTATAGACAGCTAATGGTAGACAAGACATAAAATCAAAGTCCACACAACAACATAGAGGCAAAGCATTGCAGTAGGTTTAGCAAGATAAAGACTCACCCTAGCATTAAGCATGTCCACACAGAAGTGACAAAGAGCTGCTTTGAAGAAGTGGTCTTTAGCGCCGTACTTCAACAAGACACTGTCCATTGCGTATGTTCCAATCTAAACATCACAAAAACAGCCAAACAAACTCATGATACGGTTACTGGAAAAGCCTTCTACAGAAGTTAGTTTGTAATTTTCTTACCAATACTAAGGGTAAATACAGACCTGTTCATAAATGTCTATAGCTTTCTGGTACTGTTCCAGTTGAGCAGCGTAGCTGGCTACTTTCAGAAGGCACTTATTTGCAGCACTAGAATGAGATTGACAAGAAGAGAATCGGGTCAAAAGACATTTGCACAAGACCAAAAGAGACGTATGACATTTGGGATGGAATGCAGCAGTACAGAGGTCTAAGGGGGTAGTGAGTAAACCTTATCTGTTCTCAGTTAAAACACTCAGTACAGAAGTCCAGAAGCAACGTTAGCATTAGATCTGTTCATTGGGAGCTTCATGGAATGGGTTTACATGGTCAAGCAGATGCACACAAATTTGAAATCACTATGCGCAATGCCAAGCGTCAACTGGAGTGGTGAAAATCAGGTGTGCCTGTTCAGAGCTACAATGAAATTGTAAAACGTCCGAGGGTCCCTGAGGAGTGGGTTGGAGACCTTGGTCCTACACGATTCTGTGCCTCCAACTTTGTGATGACCGTTTGGGGAAGGCCCTTTCCTGTTTCAGCATGACAATGCTGCCATAAATAAAGCAAGGTTCACAGAAATGCTTGTCAGTATAGAAGAACTTGAACCTCCATATGCATGTATATAGTCCCTCTGGAAATTATTCAGATCCTTTCACTTCTCTCCACATAACATATCGCTTGGATGGTTTTTGTGTCCTTTTTCTTTTTTTTTTTTAAATCGGCAATCAATTAAATTGAAGATGACTTAAAAATGCAGTCAGCGCTATGATTAAAAACCAGAAGCACTATGAAACTGGCTATCATGAGGACGACAACAGGAATGGAAGACCCAGAGTTACCTCTACTACAGAGGATACATTTGTTAGAGTTATCAGCCAAAGGAGTTGGCAATTAACTGCATGTCAGATTGCAGACCAAAAAAAAACAGTCAGTGTGGAGACTGCATGAATCAGGCCTTCATGGTTGAATTTCTGCAAAGAAACCACTACTGAATGACACCAATAAGAAGAATAGACTTGCTTGGGCAAAGAACCATGAGAAATTGACATTAAACCAGTGGAAATCTGTCCTTTGGTCTGTGGAGTACAAATCTGAGATCTTTGGTTCCAACTGCCGTGTCTTCCTGAGAAGCAGACTAGGTGAATGGGTGATCTCTGCATGTGTGGTTCCCACCATGAAGCGTGGAGGAGGAGGTGTGATGGTGTGGGGGTGCTTCGCTGGTCGACTCTGTCGAGATTTATTAAGAATTCAAGGTACACTTAACCAGCATGTCTACCACAGCATTTTGCACCGATACACCCTCCCATCTGGTTTGCACTTAGTGGGACTCTCAGTTGTTTTCAACAGGACAATGACCTGAAACACACTGTGGCTGTGTAAGGGCTATTTCACCCAGAAGGAGAGTGAAGGAGTGGTGCATCAAATGACCTGGCCTCCAAGAAATGACCTGACCTCAACCCAAATTAAATGGTTTGGGATGAATTGGACCACAGAGTAAAGGAAAAAGGAAAAGCAGCCACAAGTGCTCAGCATATGTTGGAATTCCTTCAATACTGTTGGAAAAGCATTCCAGGTGACTACCTTTTGCACAATGCCAAGACTGTGCAAAAGCTATCATCAAGGAATAGGAAAATACAAATATAAATGTATTTTGATGTTTAACACTTTTTTGTTACTACATGATTCCATATGCTGAATGTCCTCTGCGTGACCCCAAAACAGCGCCGACCCGCTGAGGTATGGACTCTACAAGATCCCTGAAGGTATCCTGTGGTATCTGGCACCAAGACATTAGCAGAAGAAGCTTCAAGTACTGTAAGTTGCAAGGTGGAGCCACCATGGATCGGACTTGTTGGTTCAACACATCCCACAGATGCTCAATCGGATTGAGATCTGGGGAATTTGGAGGCAATACCTTGAACTCTTCATCATGTTCCTCAAACCATTCCCAAGCAATGTGTAGTGTGGCAGGGCACATTATCCTGCCGAAAGAGGCCACTGCCATCAGGGAATACCATTGCCATGAAGGGGTGTACCTGGTATGCAACAATGTTTAGGTAGGTGGTATGTGTCAAATTGACATCCACATGAATGCCTGGACCCAGGGTTTCCCAGCAGAACAATGCCCAGAGCATCACACTCCCTCCACCGGCTTGTCATCTTCCCACAGTGCATCCTGATGCCATCACTTCCCACGGTGCACACATACATTCTTCCACTGCTCAATGGTTCAGTTCCGACACTCCCGTGCCCATTGTAGGCGCTTCGACGGAGGACAGGGATCATCATGGGCACTCTGACCGGTCTGTGGCTACGCAGCCCCATATACTGCAGTGTGCGATGCACTGTGTTGTGAAACATTACTCTCCTAACCACCATTAACAATTTATGTGTCTTGTGCCACAGTAGACTTTCTGTCGGTTTGAACAAGGTTTGGTATAGCCTTCATTACCCTCACGCATCAATGAGCCTTGGACGCCCAACACCCTGTAGCCGGTTTGTCCCTCCTCAGACCATTGTTGATAGGTACTCACCACTGCTGACTGGGAGCACCCCAAAACCTTGCTGTTTCACAGATGCTCTGACCCAGTCACCTGGCCATAACAATTTGGCCCTTGTCAATGTCACAAAGGTCTACACTCCTGCCCATTTCTCCTGCATGTTGACTATGAGAACTGATTGTTCGCTAACATCTAATCCACCCAGACCTTGACATGTGCCCTTGTTAGGAGATGATAAATGTTATTCGCTTAACCTGTGAGTGATCATAATGTTTTGGCTCATCAGTGTAAATTTAATCAATTCTAAGCTAAGTCTATAACACAACACAATGTGGAGAAAGTGAAGGCGTCTGAATAATTTCTGAAGGCCATATGTACGGCCAGATCATATCAGTAGCCTGAACATAATTACAAAAAATTATTTGTGCACTGTATATTGACTAAAACTAATGCCTAAATAGAACTGCATTTGAAAATAATTTATTGGTAACAGATTTTCAAAATGAATTTAAAAAATAATTGTAGCTAAATTCAGGGTGATATAAGAAAAATGCGATAACAGATACTGTATCTCACAAAAGTGAGTACACCCCTCACATTTTTGCAAATATTTGATTATATCTTTTCATGTGACAACACTGAAGAAATTACACTTTGCTACAATGTAAAGTAGTGAGTGTACAGCTTGTATAACAGTGTATATTTGCTGTCCCCTCAAAATAACTCAACACACAGCCATTAATGACTAATCCGCTGGCAACAAAAGTGAGTACACCCCTAAGTGAAAATGTCCAAATTGGGCCCAATTAGCCATTTCCCCTCCCCAGTGTCATGTGACTCGTTAGTGTTACAAGGTCTCAGGTGTGAATGGGGAGCAGGTGTCTTAAATCTGGTGTTATCGCTCTCACACTCCCTCATACTGGTCACTGGAAGTTCAACATGGCACCTCATGGCAAAGAACTCTCTGAGGATCTGAAAAAAAGTTGCTCTACATAAAGATGGCCTAGGCTATAAGAAGATTTCCAAGACCCTGAAACTGAGCTGCAGCACGGTGGCCAAGACCATACAGCGGTTTAACAGGACAGGTTCCACTCAGAACAGGCCTCGCCATGGTCGACCAAAGAAGTTGAGTGCACATGCTCAGCATCATATCCAGAGGTTGTCTTTGGGAAATAGACGTATGAGTGCTGCCAGCATTGCTGCAGAAGTTGAAGGGGTGGGGGGTCAGCCTGTCAGTGATCAGACAATACGCCGCACATCAAATTGGTCTTCATGGCTGTCGTCCCAAAAGGAAGCCTCTTCTAAAGATGATGCACAAGAAAGCCCGCAAACAGTTTGCTGAAGACAAGCAGACTAAGGACATGGATTACTGGAACCATGTCCTGTGGTCTGATGAGACCAAGATAAACTTATTTGGTTCAGATGGTGTCAAGCGTGTGTGGCGGCAACCCTGTGAGAAGTAGAAAGACAAGTGTGTCTTGCCTACAGTCAAGCATGGTGGTGGGAGTGTCATGGTTTGGGGCTGCATGAGTGCTGCCGGCACTGGGGAGCTACAGTTCATTGAGGGAACCATGAATGCCAACATGTACTGTGACATACTGAAGCAGAGCATGATCCCCTCCCTTCGGAGACTGGGCCGCAGGGCAGTATTCCAACATGATAACAACCCCAAACACACCTCCAAGACGACCACTGCCTTGCTAAAGAAGCTGAGGGTAAAGGTGATGGACTGGCCAAGCATGTCTCCAGACCTAAACCC